>WNWK01012521.1:0-59258 GCA_009830355.1 Cherax destructor
AAAGTTGCAAAGGTTAGTGGACGAGTTTGGGAGAGTGTGTAAAGGTAGAAAGTTAAAAGTGAACATAGATAAGAGTAAGGTGATGAGGGTATCAAACGATTTAAATAAAGAAAAATTGGAAATCACATTGGAGAGAGGGATTATGGAAGAAGTAAATGTTTTCAGATATTTGGGAGTTGATGTGTCAGCGGATGGGTTTATGAAGGATGAGGTTAACCATAGAATTGATGAAGGAAAAAGGTGAGTGGTGCATTGAGGTATCTGTGGAGACAAAAACGTTATCCATGGAGGCAAAGAAGGGAATGTACGAAAGTATAGTGGTACCAACACTCTTATATGGGTGTGAAGCATGGGTTGCAAATGCTGCAGCGAGGAGGAGGCTGGAGGCAGTGGAGATGTCCTGTCTAAGGGCAATGTGTGGTATAAATATTATGCAGAAAATTCGGAATGTGGAAATTAGGAGAAGGTGTGGAGTTACTAAAAGTATTTGTCAGAGGGCTGAAGAGGGGTTGTTGAGGTGGTTTGGTCATTTAGAGAGAATGGATCAAAGTAGAATGACTTGGAGCGTATAAATCTGTAGGGAAGGAAGGGGGGTAGGGGTCGTCCTAGAAAAGGTTGGAGGAAGGGGTAAAGGAGGTTTTGTGGGCGAGGGCTTGGACTTCCAGCAAGCATGTGTGAGCGTGTTAGATAGGAGTGAATGGAGACGAATGGTTTTGGGACATGACGATCTGTTGGAGTGTGAGCAGGGTAACATTGTGTGAAGGGATTCAGGAAACCAGTTAATTGATTTAGTTGGACTTGAGTCCTAGAAATGGGAAGTACAATGCCTGCACTTTAAAGGAGGGGTCTGAGATAGTGACAGCTGGGAGGGACTTTTCTCAGCTGTAGTATCTGAGCTCCTCTGCAAAGACAGTGATTATGTATGAGTGTGGTGAAAGTGTTGAATGATGATGAAAGTTTTTCTTTTGGGGATTTTCTTTCTTTTTGGGTCACCCTGCCTCGGTGGGAGACGGCCGACTTGTTGAAAAAAAAAAAAAAAAAATGTATGAAAGAGGGGAAGGTACCTAGGGATTGGCAGAGAGCATGTATAGTTCCTTTATATAAAGGGAAGGGGGATAAAAGAGAGTGTAAGAATTCTTCTTCTTTCTTTCAACACGTCGGCCGTTTCCCACTGAAGCGGGGTGGCCCAAAAGGAAAAACGAAAGTTTCTCCTTTTACATTTAGTAATATATACAGGAGAAGGGGTTACTAGCCCCTTGCTCCCGGCATTTTAGTCGCCTCTTACGACACACATGACTTACGGAGATAGAATTCTGTTCCACTTCCCCATGGAGAAGAGGAAATAAGAACTAGTAAGAAAATAGAAGAAAACCCAGAGGGGTGTGTATATATATATGCTTGTACATGAATGTGTAGTGTGACCTAAGTGTAAGTAGAAGTAACAAGACATACCTGAAATCTTGCATGTTTATGAGACAGAAAAAAAGACACCAGTAATCCTACCATCATGTAAAACATTTACAGGCTTTCGTTAGTGTAAGAATTATAGGGGAATAAGTTTACTGAGTATACCAGGTAAAGTGTATGGCAGGGTTATTATTGAAAGAATTAGAGGTAAGACAGAGAGTAGGATTGCAGATGAGCAAGGAGGCTTTAGAGTGGGTAGGGAATGTGTAGATCAAGTGTTTACAGTGAAGCATATATGTGAACAGTATTTAGATAAAGGTAGAGAAGTTTTCATTGCATTTATGGATTCAGAAAAGGCATATGATAGAGTGGATAGGGAAGCAATGTGGCAAATGTTGCAAGTGTATGGAATAGGTAGTAAGTTACTGAAGGCTGTAAAGAGTTTTTATGAGAATAGTGAGGCTCAGGTTAGGGTGTGTAGGAGAGAGGTAGATTACTTCCCGGTAAAAGTAGGTCTTAGACTGGGACGTGTAATGTCATTATTAATTATTTTTTTATTTTTATTAACACATCGGCCGATTCCCACCAAGGCAGGGTGGCCCGAAAAAGAAAAACTTTCATCATCATTCACTCCATCACTGTCTTGCCAGAAGGGTGCTTTACACTACAGTTATAAAACTGCAACATTAACACCCCTCCTTCAGAGTGCCGGCACTGTACTTCCCATCTCCAGAACTCAAGTCTGGCCTGCCGGTTTCCCTGAATCCCTTCATAAATGTTACTTTGCTCACACTCCAACAGCACGTCAAGTATTAAAAACCATATGCCTCCATTCACTCCTATCAAATACGCTCACACATGCTTGCTGGAAGTCCAAGCCCTCGCACACAAAACTTCCTTTACCCCCTCCCTCCAACCTTTCCTAGGCCGACCCCTACCCCGCCTTCCCTCCACTACAGATTTATACACTCGAAGTCACTCTGTCTCGTTCCATTCTCTCTACATGTCCAAACCACCTCAGCAACCCCTCCTCAGCTCTCTGAACAATCGTTTTGGTAATCCCGCACCTCCTCCTAATTTCCAAACTCCGAATTCTCTGCATTATATTCACACCACACATTGACCTCAGACATGACATCTCCACTGCCTCCAGCCTTCTCCTCGTTGCAACATTCATCACCCATGCTTCACACCCATATAAGAGCGTTGGTATAACTATACTCTCATACATTCCCTCTTTACTTCCATGGACAAGGTTCTTTGTCTCCACAGACTCAAGTGCTCCACTCACCCTTTTCCCCTCATCAATTCTATGATTCACCTCATCCTTCATAGACCCATCCGCCGACATGTCCACTCCCAAATATCTGAATACATTCACCTCCTCCATACTCTCTCCTCCAATCTGATATCCAATCTTTCGTCACCTATTCTTTTGTTATCCTCATCACCTTACTCTTTCCTATATTCACTTTCAATTTTCTTCTTTTACACACCCTACCAAATTCATCCACCAACCTCTGCAGCTTCTCTTCAGAATCTCCCAAAAGCACAGTGTCATCAGCAAAAGCAACTGTGACAACTCCCACTTTGTATTTGCTTCTTTATCTTTTAGCCCAACACCTCTTGCCAAGACCCTCGCATTCACTTCTCTTACAACCCCATCTATAAATATATTGAACAACCACGGTGACATCACACATCCTTGTCTAAGGCCCACTTTTACTGGGAAATAGTCCCTTCCCTCCTACACACTCTAACCTGAGCCTCACTATCCTCATAAAAACTCTTCACTGCTTTCAGTAACCTTCCTCCTATTCCATACACCTGCAACATCTGCCACATTGCCCCCTATCTACCCTATCATACGCCTTTTCCAAATCCATAAATGCCACAAAAACATCTTTACCCTTATCCAAATACTGTTCACCTATATGTTTCACTGTAAACACTTGGTCTACACACCCCTACCTTTCCTAAAGCCCCTTGTTCATCTGCTATCCTGCTTTCTGTTTTACTCTTAATTCTTTCAATAATAACTCTACCATACACTTTACCAGGTACACTCAACAGACTTATTCCCCTATAATTTTTGCACTCTCTTTTGTCCCCTTTGCCTTTATACAAAGGAACAATACACGCTCTCTGCCAATCCCTAGGTACCTTACCCTCTTCCATACATTTATTAAATAATAGCACCAACCACTCCAAAATTATATCCCCACCTGACTTATTCCCCTATAATTTTTGCACTCTCTTTTGTCCCCTTTGCCTTTATACAAAGGAACAATACACGCTCTCTGCCAATCCCTAGGTACCTTACCCTCTTCCATACATTTATTAAATAATAGCACCAACCACTCCAAAACTATATCCCCACCTGCTTTTAACATTTCTATCTTATCCCATCAATCCCAGCTGCCTTACCCCCTTTCATTCTACCCACTGCCTCACGAACTTCCCCCACACCCACAACTGGCTCTTCCACACTCCTACAAGATGTTATTCCTCCTTGCCCTACACACGAAATCACAGCTTCCCTGTCTTCATCAACATTTAACAACTCCTCAAAATATTCTCTCTATCTTCCCGATACCTCTAACTCTCCATTTAATAACTCTCCTCTCCTATTTTTAACTGTCAAATCCATTTGTTCTCTAGGCTTCCTCAACTTATTAATCTCATTCCAAAACTTTTTCTTATTTTCAACAAAATTTGCTGATAACATCTCACCCACTCTCTCATCTGCTCTCTTTTTACATTGCTTCACCACTCTTTTAACCTCTCTTTTTCTCTCCATATACTCTTCCCTCCTTGCATCACTTCTACTTTGTAAAAACCTCTCATATGCTAACTTTTTCTCCCTTACTACTCTCTTTACATCATCATTCCACCAATCGCTCCTCTTCCCTCTCGCACCCACTCGCCTGTAACCACAAACTTCTGCTGAACACTCTAACACTACATTTTTAAATCTACCCCATACATTTACGACCCCATTGCCTACACTCTCACTAGCCCATCTATCCTCCAATAGTTGTTTATATCTTACCCTACCTGCCTCCTCTTGTAGTTTATAAACCTTCACCTCTCTCTTACTTACTGATTCTATTTTCCTTGTATCCCATCTACCTTTTACTCCCACTGTAGCTATAACTAAAAAGTAATCTGATATATCTGTGGCCCCTCTATAAACATGTACATCCTGAAGTCTACTCAACAGTCTTTTATCTACCAATACATAGTCCAACAAACTACTGTCATTACGCCCTACATCATATCTTGTATACTTATTTATCCTCTTTTTCTTAAAATATGTATTACCTATAACTAAACCCCTTTCTATACAAAGTTCAATCAAAGGGCTCCCATTATCATTTACACCTGGCACCCCAAACTTACCTACTACACCCGCTCTGCATGTTTCTCCCACTTTAGCATTTAGGTCCCCTACCACAATTACTCTCTCATTTGGTTCAAAAGTTCCTATACATTCGCTTAACATCTCCCAAAATCTCTCTCTCTCCTCTACACTCCTCTCTTCTCCAGGTGTATACACGCTTATTATGACCCACTTTTCGCATCCGACCCTTATTTTAATCCACATAATCCTTGAATTTACACATTCATATTCCCTCTTTTCCTTCCATAACTGATCCTTCAACATTATTGCTACCCCTTCCTTAGCTCTAACTCTCTCAGATACTCCTGACTTAATCCCATTTATTTCTCCCCACTGAAACTCGCCTACCCCCTTCAGCTTTGTTTCGCTTAGGGCCAGGACATCCAACTTCTTTTCATTCATAACATCGGCAATCATCTCTTTCTTATCATCCGCACTACGTAGAATGTCATTATGGTTGTTTAATATATTTATAGATGGGGTTGTAAAAGAAGTAAATGCTAGGGTGTTGGTGAGAGGGGTGGGATTAAATTATAGGGAATTAAATGCAAAATGGGAGTTGACACAGTTACTTTTTGCTGATGATACTGTGCTTATGGGAGATTCCAAAGAAAAGTTGCAAAGGTTAGTAGACGAGTTTGGGAGGGTGTGTAAAGGTAGAAAGTTGAAAGTGAACATAGATAAGAGTAAGGTGATGAGAGTATCAAATGATTTAAATAAAGAAAAATCGGATATCACATTGGAGAGATGGATTATGGAAGAAGTAAATGTTTTCAGATATTTGGGAGTTGACGTGTCAGCGGATGGGTTTTTGAAGGATGAGGTTAACTATAGAATTTATGAAGGAAAAAAGGCGAGTGGTGCGTTGAGGTATCTGTGGAGACAAAAAACGTTATCCATGGAGGCAAAGAAGGGAATGTACGAAAGTATAGTGGTACCAACACTCTTATATGGGTGTGAAGCATGGGTTGCAAATGCTGCAGTGAGGAGGAGGAGGAGGCTGGAGGCAGTGGAGATGTCCTGTCTAAGGGCAATGTGTGGTGTAAATATTATGCAGAAAATTCGGAGTGTGGAAATTAGGAGAAGGTGTGGAGTTACTAAAAGTATTTGTCAGAGGACTGAAGAGGGGTTGTTGAGGTGGTTTGGTCATTTAGAGAGAATGGATCAAAGTAGAATGACTTGGAGAGCATATAAATCTGTAAGGGAAGGAAGGAGGGGTAGGGTCATCCTAGTAAACGTTGGAGCGAGGGGGTAAACGAGGTTTTGTGGGTGAGGGGCTTGGACTTCCAGCAAGCATGTGTGAGCGTGTTAGATAGGAGATAATGGAGACGAATAGTTTTTTGGGACCTGATGAGCTGTTGAAGTGTGAGCAGGGTAACATTTTGTGAAGGGATTCAGGGAAACCAGTTAATTGATTTAGTTGGACTTGAGTCCTGGAAATGGGAAGTACAATGCCTGCACTTTAAAGGAGGGGTCTGAGATAGTGACAGCTGGGAGGGACTATTCTCAGCTGTCGTATCTGAGCGCCTCTGCAAAGACAGTGATTATGTATGAGTGTGGTGAAAGTGTTGAATGATGATGAAAGTATTTTCTTTTTGGGGATTTTCTTTCTTTTTGGGTCACCCTGCCTCGGTGGGAGACGGCCGACTTGTTGAAAAAAAAAAAATATAACTGCTTCAAAACAAGTCTCGTGCCCCCCCTCTTCCCTGACAACCAGGTAGCCACACCTTAGCAGCTCCAGTATAGAAATTCCAGCACTGCCCCTGCATAATATCCCCACTCATCCTTCATGAAAGTGGCTAAAAATGCGATTAATATGCTACTTAAACTGACTCTTCTAACTACAGGGGTCTTTGTTATATGTGACAGTTGTTTTTGTGGCCCAGTGTGTATGTATATTGTAAAAGTACATAATGAACTCAGTTGATATGTTAAACATATGGATATGTTCCAAGATCTTGACAGTACTGCCCTCAGACTCATTTAACCCTTTGACTGTTGGAGGTCCCTCTCTGAAACTGTCATTCTGTCGGGAAATATTCGAAAAAAAAAAATTATTTTTTCTTATCAAAATGTTAAGATTATTTTTCTAATTGTTTAAATCCCCCCCAAAAAATTTTGCGATCAGTATTTACTGAGATATAGAGGCGTAAAGTTGGCAAAAAATGAGTCGTGTATGGCAACAGCGGCGAATGCCGCTCACCCGGTAAACTTTGGTTTACTTCCTTTCGTAGGTTTCTTGTTTTTTTCACTATTTTATTTTTTTACATAACTTATGTGGCCTGTGATACCAAAGTAAGGTGCAATGTATATATATACAGTGGTCCCTCGGTTTTCATGCATCTTCAAACTCGAACATTTATGTAAGTGTATTTTCGTAAGTGCTGTTGCAAGTTTATTTTTGGGGGTCTGAAATAGACTAACCTACGTGACATTATTTCTTAAGGAAGTAAATTAGTTCGGTAATGGCACTTGAGCAGCATTCTGGAACGAATTTTCGGCGAAAACCGAGGGAGCACTGTACTCTCGTTGTATGCAACACAATAATCGCACAAACATTAGTATCATTATATTGTTTACAAAACTTGTTTACACCAACCAACAATAAAAAAAATTGTTTATTATTATTATTTGTTGAAAATAAGAAAAAGTTTTGGAATGAGATTAATAAGTTGAGGAAGCCTAGAGAACAAATGGATTTGACAGTTAAAAATAGGAGAGGAGAGTTATTAAATGGAGAGTTAGAGGTATCGGGAAGATGGAGAGAATATTTTGAGGAGTTGTTAAATGTTGATGAAGACAGGGAAGCTGTGATTTCGTGTGTAGGGCAAGGAGGAATAACATCTTGTAGGAGTGTGGAAGAGCCAGTTGTGGGTGTAGGGGAAGTTCGTGAGGCAGTGGGTAGAATGAAAGGGGGTAAGGCAGCTGGGATTGATGGGATAAAGATAGAAATGTTAAAAGCAGGTGGGGATATAATTTTGGAGTGGTTGGTGCTATTATTTAATAAATGTATGGAAGAGGGTAAGGTACCTAGGGATTGGCAGAGAGCGTCCTGTACTGTTTTTGAGGGGGTTTGGCTAATTGATTTGTGAAGAGGCGTGTTTGGACTGTATATAGTTTAATATAAGTAAATAAATGTATATTTTCTTACCTAGGAATTTTTGTGTGGAACCTTCTGATACCCTAACCCAGTGGAGCACTAAACCACACGGGTAACACCGTAGCTTTGTTTATGGGGATAGACCTGGAAGGCCTAGTTTTACAGGGGTTTTGTGTAACTTTTACCCTTTGCCCTTAGACAAGGCATTAGGCCTCAGGGAAACCCCAATTTCTGCGTAACACCGTGGTTGTTCAATATATTTATAGATGGGGTTGTAAGAGAAGTGAATGCGAGGGTCTTGGCAAGAGGTGTTGGGCTAAAAGATAAAGAAGCAAATACAAAGTGGGAGTTGTCACAGTTGCTTTTTGCTGATGACACTGTGCTTTTGGGAGATTCTGAAGAGAAGTTGCAGAGGTTGGTGGATGAATTTGGTAGGGTGTGTAAAAGAAGAAAATTGAAAGTGAATATAGGAAAGAGTAAGGTGATGAGGATAACAAAAAGAATAGGTGACGAAAGATTGGATATCAGATTGGAGGGAGAGAGTATGGAGGAGGTGAATGTATTCAGATATTTGGGAGTGGACAGGTCGGCGGATGGGTCTATGAAGGATGAGGTGAATCATAGAATTGATAAGGGAAAAGGGTGAGGGAGCACTTTGGAGTCTGTGGAGACAAAGAACCTTGTCCATGGAAGTAAAGAGAGGAATGTATGAGAGTATAGTTATACCAACGCTCTTATATGGGTGTGAAGCATGGGTGATGAATGTTGCAACGAGGAGAAGGCTGGAGGCAGTGGAGATGTCATGTCTGAGGTCAATGTGTGTGTGAATATAATGCAGAGAATTCGGAGTTTGGAAATTAGGAGGAGGTGCGGGATTACCAAAACGATTGTCCAGAGAGCTGAGGAGGGTTGTTGAGGTGGTTTGGACATGTAGAAAGAATGGAACGAGACAGAGTGACTTCGAGAGTGTATAAATCTGTAGTGGAGGGAAGGCGGGGTAGGGGTCGGCCTAGGAAAGGTTGGAGGGAGGGGTAAAGGAAGTTTTGTGTGCGAGGGCTTGGAATTCCAGCAAGCATGTGTGAGCGTATTTGATAGGAGTGAATGGAGGCATATGGTTTTAATACTTGACGTGCTGTTGGAGTGTGAGCAAAGTAACATTTATGAAGGGATTCAGGGAAACCGGCAGGCCGGACTTGAGTTCTGGAGATGGGAAGTACAGTGCTGTCACTCTGAAGGAGGGGTGTTAATGTTGCAGTTTTATAACTGTAGTGTAAAGCACCCCTCTGGCAAGACAGTGATGGAGTGAATGATGATGAAAGTTTTTTCTTTTTCGGGCCACCCTGCCTTGGTGGGAATCGGCCGATGTGTTAATAAAAAAATAAAAAAAAATATATATACAGTGGAACCCCAGTTAACGAACACCCTGGAAATCATGCAATTATGTAAGTATAATATTGTAAGTGCTTGTGGAAGTGTATTTTTCGGGGTCTGAAATAGACGAACCTAAATGACATTTTTTCTTAAGGAAGTAAATTCGTTCGGTAATGGCACTTGAGCAGGCTTCTGCAATGAATTTTTTTCGTTAACCAGGGTTCCACTGTACACATATATAATGACTAGACACTTTACATCAACTGCAATTAGCACTTCAAAGCTCCAAGCTATGTGTGTGTGGGGACATCTAAATTTGCTGTGTCAGGGTAAGGCAGCTGTCAAAATGACATATTATACCATTACTCACCACCCCACACTGCCTGTCAATCTGTCAACACAAAAGGGGACCCATGTCTTCTCCAAAACCTCCTTCCTTTCCTTCATACCTACCTTCCTTTTTTCCTTCATTCCTTCCTTTCTTTCTGCCTTCCTTTCTTACATATTTCCTTCCTTCTTTCCTCTCATCTCTTCCTTCCTTCCTTTCTCTCTTTCTTTCTTTCTTACTTCCTTCCTTCTTCCTTTACTCCTTCCTTACCTCTTTCCTTCCTTCCTCTCATCTCTTCTTTCCTTCCTTCCTTCCTTCCTCTCATCTCTTCTTTCCTTCCTTCCTTCCTCTCATCTCTTCTTTCCTTCATTCCTTCCTCACATCTCTTCCTTCCTTCCTTATTTTCTTTCTTCCTTCCTTCCTTCTGTTATCCTGGGCATTGCTTTCGGTCACAAACTCCTCAAAACCATGAAATTTATCTTCAGAGATACTTCCATCTGTGTTAGAGTTATCATTGAGGAAGAGAAATGTCCCAGATGCGCCAAGGAGTCAAATAATTCTTACCGCTAGGCATGCTGAACAATTGCTACTGAAATGGTGTTCCCACATTGCACCAGTGGCTGCCCGATTTTTTTTATACTGCGCACACTGACCACACAGACCCATTCTCTCACATGTGGGCCTACCAGCTTTCTCCTGCTTGATTTGAGGCCGCTAGAATTTAGGCGTATTAATACGTATGAAACATTGGCTCGTAAGACGTATATATACGACCGAAACAGTCAAAGGGTTAATGTGTTTGGTGAGTTTTTGTATGCAAGGGGCTTGGGCATCCAGCAGGCATGTGTGAGCATATTAGATAGGAGTTAATGGAAGCAAATGGTTTCTATGATGACATGCTGTTGTAATATTATTGGTAGAATTACCGACAATATGTTAAGTAAAAGGACACAAATGCAACTAATGTGACATTTTATTGTGGCAACGTTTCGCTCTCCAGGAGCTTTTTCAAGCCGTTACAAGAAATACATGGACACAGAGGGTATATATATACTCTACAAGTGAGGTGTAATACTAGTGGTGGTAGAAGTAGTAGTGAAATAAGTCGTAGTAGTAGTAGTAGTAATACAATAAGGTAGAACAATCAATTTGCACATGAGTAAAAGGTGATAAAACAATTACATACAGTGGACCCCCGAGTTTCGTAAACCCCGGAAATCGTACATTTATGTAAGTATAATATTGTAAGTGCTTGTGGAAAAGTATTTTTGGGGGTCTGAAATAGACTAACCTACGTGACATTTTTCCTTAAGGGAGTAAATTCGTTCGGTAATGGCACTTGAGCAGACTTCAGGAGTGAAGTTTTTACGAAACTCGGGGGTCCACTGTACATGGGTAGTATAAAAATAGGTTAGACAAATATTTCTGTTGGAGGTTTGAATAGAGAAGGCCTGTAGGAGTGTTCCACATCTACGATGTGCTTGTGTTGAATTAGCAGGAGAGACTATGTGATGGTAGGGTTCACTGTTTTCAGGAGGATTCTTGCTAAGACTTCAGAGATGGTGAAGCTGCCTTTGTTTTGTTTAATTGTGTTAGAAACAGCGATAAGTGCTGATTCAAGGCACTTGCGTCTACGGAAATTAGTTTCTTTGATAATGATCTGAGCTCTTCAGATCATTAATTCTCCACGCGTTAACACCACTCCAAACAAAGTTATAATTCTTCCCAACTGCCAGGTTGCATCCAACATTTCTAAAGTATTTGCACAAGCTAACACTAGAGTCGCCATCGCTTCCAGTATACTTCTATAAAGGATCTAACCAGGACAAAATCCAAGCACCTTGAACCAGTTAACGCAGGGGTCTACACTATACCCTGTGGAGGCTGCGACAGAATTTATGTAGGAGAAACAGCAAGAAACCTCGAAACACGCCTCAATGAACATATTAATGCATGTAGGAACGATAACCTGAACAACGCCTGCGTACAACACCGAAATTCCAACAATCATCTCATGAAATTCAAAGACGCCCGACTAGTTATCAAAGAAACTAATTTCCGTAGATGCAAGTGCCTTGAATCAGCACTTATCGCTGTTTCTAACACAATTAAACAAAACAAAGGCAGCTTCACCATCTCTGAAGTCTTAGCAAGAATCCTCCTGAAAACAGTGAACCCTACCATCACATAGTCTCTCCTGCTAATTCAACACAAGCACATCGTAGATGTGGAACACTCCTACAGGCCTTCTCTATTCAAACCTCCAACAGAAATATTTGTCTAACCTATTTTTATACTATCCATGTAATTGTTTTATCACCTTTTACTCATGTGCAAATTGATTGTTCTACCTTATTGTATTACTACTACTACTACGACTTATTTCACTACTACTTCTACCACCACTAGTATTACACCTCACTTGGAGAGTATATATATACCCTCTGTGTCCATGTATCGCTTGTAATGGCTTGAAAAAGCTCCTGGAGAGCGAAACGTTGCCACAATAAAATGTCACATTAGTTGCATTTGTGTCCTTTTACTTGACATGCTGTTGGAATGTGAGGAAAGTACAGTGGACCCCTGAGTTACGAGCACCTCGGAAATCGTACAAGTATGTAAGTATAATATTGTAAGTGCTTTTGTAAGTGTATTTTTGGGGGTCTGAAATGGACTAACCTACTTGACATTATTCCTTAAGGGAGAAAATTCATTCGGTAATGGCACTTGAGCAGGCATCTGGAATGAATTATGCTCGTTACTCGGGGGTCCACTGTAATATTTATGAAGGGATTCAAGGAAACCAGTTAACCAGACTTAGAGTCAAGGAGATGGGTAGTACAGTGCCTGCATTCTGAAGGACGGGTGGAGATATGGCAGTTCTTGAATTGTAGTATCGGCACGCCTATGGCAAGACAATAATGGAATGAGTGATGATGAAGGTTTCTTCTTTTTCTGGTCACCCTGTGTTGGTTGGAAACAGCAAATGTGTTAAAAAATGTATATATTACAGCTACTACTACTATTATCACCTTTGTTTGAATTATCACAGCTACTACTATGTACTACTATTACTACTACTATTATCACCTTAGTAAGTAATGTCTACATTGGTAAAACCAAACAGAATGTTTAAATATTTTTCTCAGATTACAGTTGTGTGCGCGGTCATGTAGAAGCACTGGAAGTGTTGTACCTGCGGAGCTTTGTGTTGGGTGTGTTCCAAGCTCTGCAGAGAGACCTAACTATCCACTGCCAGGACATGCAGGCTGCTCTCGACCTCTGCTCTGAGTCCGTCATGGAGATTGAAATTACTGATTTTCTGCAGGTGAGTTGATCGATTCTCTCTAATCTCTCCTACCTACAGCATTCTTTGATTAACGGCCAGAATATTCTTTGGTTAGTAAATACAGCAGTCTTTGATTAGTAACTAGTACAAGTCTTTGGGTGTGTTTCTTTACACCTGTTGTCTATGTTCCCCATCAGTAAAATGGGTACCTGGGTGTTAGTCGACTGGTGTGAGTCGCATCCTAGGACACTGACCTAATCTGCCCGAAATGCTCAGCATAACAAGGGACTTTCTATATAGTAGTATGTCACTGATGTCAGCTAGGCCTGTATACCATGTACATGTACTTGTAGTAAATAAAGATATTATTATAACAATCTTTGATTAGTAACTACAACAGTCTTTGATTAGTAATCATAGAAATTTCATAGGATAACTTCACATAAACCTTCACTGAGAAGTGAAAAAGAATCCTTCCTCTGTAAGTCATGCGTTTCATAAGTGGCGACTAAAATACCAGGAGCAAGGGGCTTGTAACCCCTTTTGTATAAATTATTAAATGCCAGGAGCAAGGGGCTAGTAACCCCTTCTGTATAAATTACTAAATGCTGTTGTGATAATCAGAGTTGTAAATATAAATTGCTAATACGGCACTTCACTTTAGAGAGCTTTGCTAATATGGAGCTATTCAATTAATTATTTTTTTTAACTCAGGCCATCTCCCACTGAGGTAGTGTGGCCTGAAAAAGAAACTTTCACCATCGTTCACACTATCACTGTGCTGTGATGCGCACGTCAGCTGACCGCCGCTGTTTTGTTGCCCGCACTCAGTCTGTTTACAGCATTTGTGCATTTTGTGTGTCGGTGTTGTATTCTGGAATTTTTTTTTTAAATTTCAAACTTTTTTACTTGTGTTATTGTAAATATTGATTACAGTACAATGGCCCCTAAGTTTAATGCTAGAAAAAAGAAGCGTCACAAGCCCCTTATTTTACTTAGTAAGAAAAGCACATTGAACACTGAGATAGGCCACAAACTAGGTTTGGCATGCCAATCAGTTACCACAGTAGGGACTCAAAGGAAAAGTTCTTGAAAGAAATTTAAAGTGCTATTCCAGTGAACACAAAAGTGGTAATAAAGCGAGACAGCCTTATTGCCGATATGGGGAAAGTTTTAGTGGCCTGGATAGAAGATCAAACAAGCCACAATGTTCCTTTAAGCTAAGGCCTAATTCATTGCAACTCTCTTCAATAATGTGAAGGCTGAGAGAGGTGAGGCAGCTGCAGAAGAGATGTTTGAGGCTAGCAGAGGTTGGTTCAGGAGGTTTAACCCCTTACCGGGCACTCCCTGGAAAATGATAATTTCGAAATGTGTTTCATATGAGTGGATAGAGTAACTCAATGTAAGGATAATGAGCCCATATAATTGAAATTCTAAAAAAAACTTTTCACGCAATTGCCAATATTCAAGGACCGTCTACAGACGGTCCTGACCGTTAAAGGGTGTCAAATTCTGAATGTTGCAAATTTGCAATTGTTAATAAAACACCAAATAAGTATTTTTCTATTTTATTATACTAATATACAATATTAAAAACACAAATGGAACTTGTTTCCAAACATTTTGTAGGTATAAAAAATATAAAAGTGAACCAAAGAGCAACATGGACACATTGCAAAGGGATAAAACTTTCAAGTCCCATATTCCTGAATTTCCTGAGAAAAACAATCATTCTTGATCACTAATTGCTACAATGAAAGGCTATGAAGCAATTTCTTTCCTTCTTGATGCATAGATTTACCTTGCATACGGCACACAAAAATGAGGATGTGACATGATTTTTGTTTTGCTGCAATAATTGCATGTAAATATTCTGCCTTGCACTGGCCAGTGACCTAGCATTTTATCAAACCTATCATTTTGGTCAAACCTCACACTGTCATCAGGCCTTTCTGCACGTTGGTACTGCACTGGAGATGGCAACAGGTCATCTGGTTCTGGATCTGAGTCACTTTCCACCAAAATGCAGAGATATTTGAACTTCTGTTGGAAGGGTTCACAATAGAACAATTTCTCATTGATCTGGAATGACAATAAGAATGTTCTGTACACACCCAGACCACTACAGAATTCATATATGCACTAGAAATTTTTATATAAATATTTATTTACTGAAATTTGAAATGTGGCCCTGGGGCGGGACCGTCTGTACACGGTCCTCTTTGTTGCACTTTTTTCAATTGCATGGTACACTCATATTATGCATATCTAACTCCTGATATATATCTCAAAATATGCCTAAACTATTCATTTACACACTGGACACAACAATAAGTACTTACCGACATTGTAGAGAGTATAATCACAGTGTATATGAGTGGAAGAAGAGCAAAAATCTGGCTCTGGGTGACGCCAAGCGAGAAGTGTTTACATTTTGGTCTCTCAACCAATGGGAAGCGAGCAGATGCCGGTCTCACTTAGCTGGAGCGACTCACAGAAGGCTTGTGATTGGTCAGAAACAGAGAACGGGAACCTAGATGCGCTGGGGGAGTAGGATGACACGTGCAAAAAACACGTGTTTAGGACCGTCTCTACACGGTCCTGCCCGGTAAAGGGTTAAGGAAAGAAGTCATCTGCACATTATAAAAGTGCAAGGTGGAGCAGCTAGTGGTGATGTAAAGGCTGCAGAAAGTTATACAAATGAACTAGCTAGGGTAATTGATGAATGTGGCTACACTAAGCAGGAGATTGTCAATGGCAAAACGGCTCTGTATTGGAAGAAGATGCCGTCTTGGATTATCCTGGCTAGAGAGGACAAGTCAGTGCCTGGCTTCAGAGCATCTAAGGATAGACTAACTGTCTTGTTAGGGGCTAATGCAGCTGGTGACTGCAAGTTGAAGCCAGTGCTCATCTACCATTTTGAAAATTCTAGGGCCCTCCAGAATTATGCTAAAGCTAGCCTGCCTGTGTATTATAAAGTGAACAGCACTGCCTGGATGACAGCAGATCTGTTTACTACATAGTTTACTGAATATTTTAAGCCCTCTGTCAATGCCTACTACTTAGTAAACAAAATTCCTTTCAAGGTACTACTGATGTGACAATGCATCTTGTCACCCAAGAGCTCTGATGGAGATGTACATACTAGGAGATTAATGTTGTTTTCCTGCTTGCAAACCCAACATGTATTCTCCCCCCCATGGATCAAGGAGTAATTGCTGGTTTCAAGTCTTATTATATAAAACGAACATTTGTTAAGGCTACAGCTGCGTTAGTGATTCCTTTGATGGGCCTAGGAAAATAAATTGAAAACATTCTGAAAAATATTTACCATTCTAGATGCTACTAAGAACATTTGTGGTTCATGGGAAGAGGTCAAAATATTAACATTAAAAGGAGTTTGGAAGAAGTTAATTCCTACCTTCATGGATGAATCTGAAGGCTTTGAGACTTAAGTTGAGAAAGTGACTGAAAATGTTGTGGAAATGGAAAGATTACTGGAACTGGAAGTGGAGCCTGAAGAAGAGGCTGAATGGTTGCCTTCTCATGATCAGCCTTTAATGGATAAGGATTTGCTTTGGTAGATGAGCAAAGAAAGTTACTATTTGAGATGTAACCTACTTCTGACAAAGATCCAATGAGCATTGCTGAAATGACAACAAATGATTTAGAAAATACTGTTGGCTTACTTGATACAGTAGTGGCAGGCTTTGAGAGGATTGATGCCAATTTTGAAAGAAATTCTACAGTAGGTAAAATACAATCAAACGGTATAGCATGCTGCGGAGAAATCCTTTGCGAAAGAAAGTGTTAGTCAATGAGGCAAACTTCATTTTTGTTTTGTATTAAGAATATGCCACAGTCACCCAACCTTCAACAGCAAGAACAAATACAAGTTTATTTCAACATGATACACAGAAATAGATGATAGTTGAGTGCATGTTGAAAGCCCAAGGTTATGTGGAGCATTTTGGGCAAGCTTTAAGTATCCCTACCATTCAACACTATCAACATCAAGGCAAGACTCACCTCCAGCAAGGAGAATAAGATACATTGAAGGTTCAATAAAGCTCTGCTGTCCCCTTCAGCCTTCCTATGATAATTATTTCTTCTAAAATGTTTATTCGTCAGTCACCATAAGCAAAGAATGAAAATATGTTTTAAACATGCCAGCCATTTCCCACCGAGGGAAGGTGTCCCCAAAAAAGAAGAAAACATTTTAACATTTTTACTTTTGCATTGTTTTTTTAAGGCCTGGTATAGTTGTGCACTTAATAAATGATAGTATAAACATGTTTTTAGGCTTTTATGTACACTGGCAAGTGAAAAAAGAAAAGAAAAGACTGATTCACTTTATGGTCGCAGTCTTTAACCTAACCCGCTGTATTAACAAGGTAGTATGTCTGTACAGTAGAAGGTAATCAAAGAATTTTTATTACTGGTTATTGATCTCTAACAGAATGGGAGAAATTGGGAAAATTTGAATACCGTGCTGTGTTGGTGAGGCATTTGTTTCATGTTAGTCAGTAATAGTACTAGAGCTGGTTAAAGTCAGTACTAGTGCTAGAGCTGGTTAAAGCCAGTACTAGTGCTAGAGCTGGTTAAAGCCAGTACTAGTGCTAGAGCTGGTTAAAGCCAGTACTAGTGATAGAGCTGGTTAAAGCCGTTACCGGTACAGGTGCCAAAATAATACAGTAATATATGTACATATTTTCAGCACTCTGAAAAACATTGAGGCAATCAATGTGTTGAAGGAGTTACCATCAGCACCTGCTGAGAGTTGTGGAAAGTACTTACGAATGACTTCAGTAAACCACAGTACCATGGTTCAGTAAACCCGTACCGTGGTTTGTTCGCAGTTGTGTTATTACGATTTTGTGAGTCACGATGAAGGCTTCAGTAACGTCCCCAGTTGTGACTGGTACATTATGAGGATTGCTGTGCTGGTACAGCACCTCAGAGGGGCCGGTCTTTTATATTGTTTGGAGACTGAGACAGTTGTGAAACATTTGGGAATTTTTATTGTTGAAACATTTCTACAGTAAACATTCCTGAATGTTACACATGAGTCTCATTCTTCAACGTGTTGGTTTTCTAAACTATTTACAGGCAGGCCTCGCTTATACAGCAGGTTAGGTTATGGGCTACTGCTGTACAAGAGGGCCCTGCTTATACAGCAGGTTAGCAGGAGGGCCTCGCTTATACAGCAGGTTAACAGGAGGCCATCGCTTATACAGCAGGTTAACAGGAAGGCCTTGTTTATACAGCAGGTTAACAGGAGGGCCTCGCTTATACAGCAGGTTAGGTTCTGGGCTACTGCTGTACAGGAGGACCTCACTTATACCGCAGGTTAGGTTCTGGGATACTGCTGTACAGGAGGACTTCGCTTATACAGCAGGTTAGGTTCCAGGCTGCTGCTGTACAATAGGGCCCTGCTTATACAACAGGTTAGGTTCCAGGATACTGCTGTACATGAGGGCCCTGCTTATGCAGCAGGTTAGGTTCTGGGCTACTGCTGTGCAGGAGGGCCCCTCTTATACAGCAGGTTAGGTTCCAGGATACTGCTGTACAGGAGGGCCCTTCCCGCCTAATTTTTTTTTCGTTATTTTTCATTCGATTTCGTTCTTTTTTTTTATACGTAAAGAAGCACCTTTGTAGTTGACTTGTATCAATTTTCTAAAAGATCGCCCAACAAACAACTGAGAAAAAAAATATTTATCAAATTTTTACCAAACATCACATATAAAAAATTCTGGAGTCGTAGTGGGACTTGTTGAAGCTGTTCTGGCTTCACCTACGCATAAAACAATGCTAATCTGAAATTGTTGTGATTAGCTTTCTGTAATTTATCCCTATCTTCATGCTTAAAAAAAATAAAGTTTGTGTTTTTTTTTACATGTTGAAAAATATCTGACGTTTTACCTCACATAAATCAAAACCTAATTACGATATCTCAAAAAGCTAATCTGTATTAATTAATACAACCTTTCTTTTATGTTGTCTGTGAGTTTCATTTCATTCCTATGATTATTAACAGTTCCAGTCCAATATATAGATGAATAACTTACTTCTGAGATAATCCGCCCGGAAGGTCGCGCAAGAAATTTTTTTTTTTCCAGGAGCAAAATAGCATTTTTCTCAGCTTTATCTTGCATTACGAGTGTATATCATAGTTAGCCCTGTTCGTTTTCTTTAATAAAGTCCCCTAGAGTGAGAACGGAACCCCCCAGGAACACCCACACCCAGTGATATACAGTGGTACCTCGACTTACGATGGTCCCCAAACACACCCTTTTATGTAAGTTTATTTTTTTAAATGCTTTTGTAAGTGTAATTTTGGGGGTCTAAAAGGACTAGTCTATTTTACATCATTTCTTATGGAGATAAATTCGTTTGGTAATGGCACTTGAACAGCATTCTGGAATGAAAAAATCTCGTAAGTCGGGGTACCACTGTACTATGATAATTTGGAGGCGGTGCCAGGCGGCGATCATATTATGCCACATATTATTCATTCTGGAGTATTTACTATGGTTATTTGTTATTTATATTGCCTATTATGTCATAATAGATCAATTGTGATAGATATAAAAGCCGTAGTATTGATAATAGCGTTATAATGAAGCATATTTCCCGGCTATCCTGAGTCAGGAATTTCTGCTGACGCAATCAAATGTTCCTGATTGGCTGGAATTCTTCTTATAAGCTCCGCCCACTCTGTTATGATGCCAAATCGTCAATTATTATATAATAATAATAATAAGTAAGAATACTACAAGAAATTAAAGAAAAAATCGGGAAAAAAAATACGAAAATTCACGAACTGTCAGCTGGCCTACTTCTGTTGTTGGCGTCACCATATGTGTTATAAACGACCATAATTCCTTGTAGGAATATCGTAGAACAATGATTCTTGTACCATTGTGTAGCCAGAGAGTTACTCTATTTTTCAATATGTTTATCTCAATTTTCAATTTTTTTCGAAAAATTTTCTCGCGCGCCGCGTTGACCTGACGGGCCCCTTATACAGCAGGTTAGGTTCCAGGCTACTGCTGTACAGGAGGGCCTCACTTGTACAGCAGGTCAGGTTCCGGGCTACTGCTGTACAGGAGGGCCTCGCTTATATAGCAGGTTAGGTTTTAGGCTATTGCTGTACAGGAGAGCCTCACTTATATAGCAGGTTAGGTTCCAGGCTTCTGCTGTTCAGGAGGGCCTCGTTTATACAGCAGGGTAGGTTCTGGGCTACTGTTGTTCAGGTGGGCTTCACTTATACAGCAGGTTAGGTTCCAGGCTACTGCTGTACAGGAGGGCCCCTCTTATACAGCAGGTTAGGTTCTGGGCTACTGCTGTGCAGGAGGGCCCTGCTTATACAGCAGGTTATGTTGTGGGCTGCTTATATAGCAGGTTAGGTTCTGGGCTACTGCTGTAAAGCGAAAATCGCTGTAAAGTGAAACACAGCCTTTTTCACCTTCCAGTGCATCTAAAAGCCTGATGACATTTTTACACTCATATAATAAGTGAGCAATAGAGCTAGGTCTAAAAAATGCATACATATTACACACATTACTTTCCTCAAAATATTTTTGTCCTTAGCGTATAGTGAGTGGTGAATATATTTATTGTAGGAAGTCTGAATAAATGCATTAGTGAAACATTATAAAGCAAAGCACTGTAAAGTATGGCCTGCCTGTACATCAAATTTATATTATGTGGCTGGCAGAGGTTACTGGTAATTAGTATGATGATGCTGACAAACTGTGCAAAGGACTCTTGTGTGCAGCTCAGAGCTCATATACAGTGCCATAGGCCTTGAGATTGAGTCCCCTCTGATTAAGAGTTTTCTGCTTTGTTTTTGGAATTTACATGGGTTGATAAAAAAAAAAAAATTTTGGTTATTATTTATATTTAATATATTTAACAGACTATTTGTGGTCACCTCCGAGACTTCCGCTTGCGCATAGACCTGGAGCATATACATCAGTGTCGACCAGAGGCTGGTGTTGCCAGGCTGGGCCCACCACACCAAGCAACAGTCACAGAAAAGGTATTCACGAATATTCTTGTTAAGATTCCAAGGTTTATATTTGAAATCATTCTTATGAGTTGGATGACAGTGTCATCATTTTGTGTTATAGTACAAGTTGACTTTTGGACATGTGTGTGTATTCCTACACTTGAAATACAGTGGAACCTTGGTACTCGAACTTAATTTGTTCCAGAAGGCTGTTCGAGTGCCGATCTATTCGAGCACTAAACAAATTTTTCCCAACCAATTTTCTGTTTTGTTTCCTGTTATCACTAATCTTAGGCCCCATGGTGACTTATTTAACCCTTTCACTGTCGGTGGCATAATATTACGGCTTGCAAGCCAGTGTTGGTGCCATAATATTATGCCAAAATTCTAGCGGCTTCCCGTCTTGCAGAAGAAAGCTGGTAGGCCTACATATGAGAGAATGGGTCTGAGTGGTCATTGTGCGCAGTATAAAAAAATCCTGCAGCACACAGTGTATAATAAAAAAATATTTTTGGTTTAAAACACAAACTTTGAGGTGTATTTTCTTATGGTATTTATGGTTGTTTTCTCATTTTCTTGGTCTCATTAGATAGAATGGAAGATATATTACAGAAATAGAGATGATTTTGAATAGTTTATGGACTAAAAGTACTGTACCTTGAAATTGAGCTCAAATTAAAATAAATAAAAGTAAAATATTTATTTCTTTGCAAAGGTTACAATGTGTGTTTACATATCATAATATGATTGGAGCAAAAAAGCCCACTATCATGCCGAGGCATTTCGGGCAGACTTAACCTAATACTTATTGACTACTAAAGTCTAGACAGTTGAAGAGTAGTAGATGACAAATACTGTAGTCACTATTTCACTCTATTATTAGTATGAGGTAGTACAATTTATAATACAATCATAAATTTTTAAGTTCGTAATTAAGTTCTTTTACAGTGGTAGAATACAAATACAAATGTTCGATTTTTCCCGATGTTCAAGAGTAAACAAATGACGTCACACGTCCAATACACATCAACTGGTGGGTCTAATATGCTTTCACAAATGCATTGATATTATTTATACCATTTTTACAATAATGCAGTAGTCTGCATAACAGTAAATCTTATATTTTTGTGTGAATAAAAATTCAAAATGGAAAGCAAGCATAACATAAGAGGGGCCTGGAGACATGACTAATCAACAGAGAAAATGTTATTTTAGTGCTAGGAATGTTTGTATTATTAATTCTGGATCCTATTTTGAAATTGGCCTTACTTGAATTGTGTATGAAATTGACCAAATTACCAATTTCTGATCACTTTATTGGGTACTTTAAATCAGTAAATGGGCAGTTTTTTGTTCTCAGTTGAGAGAATAAATGGAGTTCTAGCGAAATAGCAATGAGTTTGGTCGACTGGAACACTGGAATTGGCCAAAAATAAGGCTCAAAGTGGGTGAAATCGCTGATGAGTAAATATCGCCGAGACCACTAATATCGTGAGACCGTAATTCCATAAGTTTTCCATCAAATTTTGTATTTTTGTTGTCATTATCATCGGGGAAAGATTCTCTATCATTTCATAAGAAAAAAATATTTTTTTGAAATTTTTCTACACTGAGAGCAAGTTTGTGAGCAGGGGTCTCGACAGTGAAAGGGTTAAACAAATAATAAAAAAAACACCAAAAAATGTGAAGAAATACAAAATAGTTTACAGCGAAGTTCTGGCAGGTTGTGTTTGTTTTGTCGAGTGCCAAACAAACGGTCGACTACCACGTGATTTTTTTACCGAACAAAGTGTTCAAATACCAAATTGTTCGAGTAGGGAGCTGTTCGAGTACCGAAGTTCCACTGTACAGACGCCCCTCCCCCCAACTTATGAACAAGTTATCTTCCAGAAGGCTGTTTGTATCTTGAATTGTTTGTATGTTGTTATTTTGCCATTTTTCTGTTATGATTATTATTATTGTTTTTAATATTATCATTATTTTTATTGTTCTCTCTCTGTGCTGTTGTTCATTGAAAACTTAAAGACAATACAGTACAGTATCAGTAATGTACAGTTCTTAATACTAAAGCATGTTTTAATAATAGATACTGTAATAAAAAACTTTTTTAACTAACTTTAACTAATACAGCAGTCTGTTCGTATGTCCGAATGTTCGTAACTTGAATGTTCGTAAGTAGGGTAGCGTCTGTACAAGAGGTCAAGGAATTGGAGCTACTCTCCCCTTCCTTGGGTCAAACTTGATCACATCCTATTTCCCAGATGCTGTAGGACCCTTACAATATTGGTACCTCCTTCATGAATCTTCTGTAATACCAACAATGATAAATCTTCTCTCTCATAAAGACAAAACAACTAGTAACTCTTTAACATTTCTACTGAAATTCGATATAAAGGCATTGCTCATTTTATGTTGTAGATGTGTCCCAGGTCCCTAGCATCTGTACTAAGTTCAGCCAGTCCATACATCAGCTGTGTATGGGATCTCACATGTCCAGAATTACAGAACGAAATAGGATTCTCCTCACTTTATGATGATTCAATTTAAGATATTTCAACTTTACGATGGTGCGATAACAAAGCACATTCAGTACTGTACATTTATTAATAGGATATACTTGTATTCAGTTCTGTTATTTAGTTAGCTATGGCAATAATTTATTTATATACTTATTCAGTGACAATAGTTATTTATTTAATTATTTATTGTATCATATTCATATTCGACTGTGGATATTTTCAACTTAGGATGGGTTCATCGGAATGTAACCCCATTATAAGTCAAGCGGCCACTGTAGCACATGGCTAAAGTGACCCTTTATTAAGTGGATTCACTGTATGTGAATACTTTAACAGATTTAGGCAAATGTGTTTCTAAATAATTTATGCAAATGTGTTTTAAAATAATTTTATTTCTTTAATGTTCCTTATCCCTAGTCTGTGACTGGGGCTCAGAGGCCATGCATCCTGAGATTATATGTACGGCTCACACACTGAGGTCTGTGGTTTGATCCTTGGTACAGGTGGAAACATTTATGCCTGTTTCCTTAAGGCACCTGCTGTCCCTGTTCACCTAGCAGTAAATAGTTACCTGAGTGTTAGTCGACTGGTGTGGGTCACATCCTGGGGACAAAATTAATCTAAATTACCTGAAATACTCTTCATAACCATGGACTTTCTATATAGTACAGTGGACCCCCGGTTTTCGTGATTTTTTCGTTCCAGAATGCTGTTCCAGTGCCATTACCAAACGAATTTATTCCCATAAGGAATAATGTAAATTAGACTAGTCCTTTTAGACCCCCAAAAATACACTTACAAAAGCACTTACAAAAATACACTTACATAATTGTTCGAGTTTGGAGCATCACTAACACCAGGGGTCCACTGTATGTCATCGATGTCAGCTATGATCTGTATAAGTTGTATTATGTACTTGTAGAAATAAAGATTATTATTATTAATATTATTATTATTAAAATTCCACTATTTTCATAGCAGGAGAAGAAAGAGCCAACAAGAGATGTGAGTGATGTACCTGGGACAGCAAAAAACATGAGTGGTGCTGGTGCTAGCAACAGCAGCAGCAGCAGCAGCAACAGGTTCCCACTTTCCTTGCTCAAACTGCACCATCCCTGCCGCGACCTACAGCAACTTCATTCTAGTATTCGAGAGCGCTTCTTGACCATCCTACAGGAGTCTTTCCACCCTGTTCCCTCCCTTCCTGACTATTATTTTTTCTCACCTCAGACACTTCGTCGATCCAGTGAGGTATGTGTTAATGTGTGTCTGCTTGTGTTTTAATTGACTTTTTATATATAAATTGTGTACACCAGAGAAGCACTTCCATTGTCCATCAGATAAACACTTGTCTTACCTTTATACCTTTGACGAGTTTTGAGAGTCTACTCCCAGAGCCTGGTCATGGGCCAGGCTCATCTAGTGCTGGCCTGGCTTGTCTGGCCATGGTCATGGGCATGTGAGTAATTCATCAGCTCGTCAGTATTGTATGGCACTAATGTATAGGTAAGTGTATCAGTGTATGGTATACATGTACAGTGGACCCTCGGTTAACGAAATTAATATGGTCCAGGAGCTATTACTTAATCTGAATCTTTCGTAATCTGAAACTTTATTTTCCATAAGAAATAATGTAAATACAATTAATTCGTTCCACAAAAAAATAATCACTCAAAAAAAAAAAAAAAATCATTTACTTACCTTTATTGAAGAGACTTGCAGGCATCTGGAAGATATAGATGATGACTGGAGCAGGGTGTTAGTGGTTGGAAGGGAAATCCCCCTCCAAAAGGACTTCAGGTAACAAGTCCCTCTTTGGGGTTACTTCCCTTCTTGGTCTTTTAATGCCACTAGGACCAGCTTGAGAGTCACTAGACCCCTGCCTGGTGAAGTAACTGTCCACAGTCCTCTGTTTCTGGCGACTCTTCAACACTTTTCTGCAGTACAACATGGCTCTGTCACTGAAGTGGTTGCACAGAAGGCTCATTTCAGCTTGCTCAGGGTGGTATCTTTCAACAAATGTCTGCAACTCATTCCACTTTGTACACATCTCCTTAAGCACTGAAGAAGGCACCTCCTTATCTCTCTCTCTCTCCTCCTGTGAAGCAATAACCTCAGCTGTGGTCTGTTGCTGTTCCAGATGAAGCTCTTGCAGCTCTTCAGTTGTTAGCTCTACCCTGTGCTCCTCCACCAACTCTTCCACCAACTCTTCCACATCCTCACCACTCACCTTCAACCCCAGGCTGTTCCCCAATTCCACAATATCTTCCACAACATGTTCCACAACAGGCACAGGATCGTCAGGGTCAGGGTCAGCCTCAAATCCTTCAAAATCCCTCTCTTGAACACAATCCAGCCACAGTGGTCTGCAAGCAGAGTTCAGAGTCCTGGAAGTCACTTCCTCCCAAGCCTTACCTATAAGGCCTATGCAATGCACGATATTGAGGTGTTCTTTCCAGAACTCTCTTAGGGTCAATTCAGAGTCATTGGTCATATTAAAGCACCTCTGAAACAGTGCTTTTGTGTACAGTTTCTTGAAGTTGGAAATGACCTGCTGGTCCATGGGCTGGATGAGAGGAGTGATGTTAGGAGGCAAGAACTTCACTCTGATGAAATTTAAGTTGTCAGGCAACAACTCTTGCAAGTTGTGAGGATGAGCAGTAGCATTGTCCAGTACCAGGAGACACTTGAGTGGCAATTTCTTTTCCAGGAGGTATTTCTTCACACTAGGGCCAAACACTCCAGTCAACCATTCCTTGAAAATCTCCGTAGTAACCCATGCCTTGGTGTTAGCTTTCCAATGCACACACAATTTATTCTTGTCAAGACTGTGTTTCCTGAAGGGTCTGGGATTTTCTGCGTGATGCACCAGTAAAGGCTTCACTTTAAAATCACCACTGGCATTGGCACACATCATAAGAGTTAGCCTGTCTTTCATAGGCTTGTGTCCTGGCTGTGCCTTTTCCTCCTGAGTAATGTAGGTTCTGCTGGGCATTTTCTTCCAAAACAGGCCTGTTTCATCACAATTAAACACTTGTTGGGGGAGAAATTGTTCAGCCTCTACAAACCCCTTGAATTCCTGCACAAATTTTTCAGCTGCACATTTGTCTGAGCTGGCTGCCTCACAATGCCTCACAACATTGTGTATGCCACTACGTTTCTTAAACTTCTCAAACCAGCCTTTGCTGGCTTTAAAATCACTCTCCTCACCACTGGTTCCAGGCATTGTCTTCACAAGATCTGCGTGCAACTTCCTTGCCTTTTCACAAATTATTGCCATAGAAATACTATCACCCGCTCTCTGTTTTTCATGGATCCACACCAACAACAACTTCTCAACCTCATCCACTGTTTTCGATCTTTGTTTCGTTACCAAATTAACCCCTTTTGCAACATTAGCTTCCTTGATCTCATTTCTCTGTGCCAGGATAGTGCCGATAGTAGATGGAGTACACCACTCTCATATTTTTCTATGATTTCCTTCTTCAGTTCGATGGTGTTCCTCACTCTCTTTACCACAGGGGTGCCACTAGGAAGCTTCTTTGGACCCATGGTGATTTATTTCACAGTGACAATCACTAAACCACCAAAAAAGACACCAAATATATTATGAATCTTTGAAAGAGCGCGCTAGGTAATGTTCTCTCAATGGTAAACAACGCTTCACTGGCGTCCTGCGCTTGCGCAGAGCAGGCGGACACGTCTAATACCTTTCACTAACCGAGGAATTTTTCGCTAACCGATTACGAAAAAAGCTTTTGTTTTACGAAGCTTTCGTTAACGGAACCTTTTGTTAACCGAGGGTCCACTGTATATGTGTTTTCAAAATACACTATTGTAAGTCATTAATGTGTGTGTTGAAGGGATTCTGAAAAAGTACCATACAGCCTCTCCTCACTTAGGGAAGTACGTACTCGTTTACCGACGACTCGAATTTACAATGGGCTCTCAGACCAATATGCATACATAAATAATATATATTAGAGCTGATTTCCTCTTTTCTGTTTATTACAATATACAGTACACTACTGTATAAACATTTAAAAATATACTAAAAATATTATAAATGGTGCAAAGGTGACATTAAAACAATATCAAAGATGGTTGACAAAAACCCACTTCCATTATAGTGTGCTCCTTGCTCAGCGACGAATTCGTTTATTGACGTGGTCTTAGGAATGGAACTCCATCGTTAAGTGAGGAGAGGCTGTATTTTCATACATGTAAGGTGCACCTTTTCCTAACAAAGAGTCTTGGAAAATCAGCCTGTCAGGGTCAAGATCAGGCTTTGTGTTATGCTCTAGCATTAAGTAAGAGGGTAATTAACCCTTGAATATGATTACTGATTTACCTTTATGATGCTTCTCTCATGCGCCTTATATGCTGGAAAATACTGTATACAATATTTTGCGGTGAACAAGATGCTACGGTGTCGAGGATGCCCCCCCAATTCTGAGTGGCTAAATTTTTGAAAGACAGATAAACAATACTTCAGCCTCCAAAATGCTGTTTAAATTTATGAGACTTATTTTGGTAAAAATATAGCGTTGTTGATGCCTTAAAATACGTTATACTGTATTTATTTTTGTTTATTAAGGTAAATATAAGCAATTAAATAATATTAAGTAATGGTGTTGTTGATACTTAATGGATTTTATCAGTACTACATGTAATTTGCTGTAGCTCTTTGTTAATACAGTTTATAGAGTGGTTTATCAGAACCTGTACATATTACAGGACTGAAGCTTAATAGAGCTATTTAGAGTAAAATGCTTGACAAATATGATGATAGTAGTACAGGTTGACCATCACTAATACGGCATTATCGGGACCTGTATGGTGCCGGATTAGTGATTTTGCCGGATTACAGAGTGGTTAGGTTAGAATGCACTTAATCTAATAGCTAACCACCTCATGCTACCTTTAAAATACCTCGAATATCAGCACAAGTTAGTTAACCCTTTCACTGTCGTGACCCCTACTTGCAAACTTTCTCCCAGTGTCGAAGAATTTTCAAACAAAAAAATTATTTTATCTTATTATATCATAGAGAACATTTTTCTGAAGGTAATGAAACCAAAAGTATGAAATTTGCTGGAAAATTTTCTGAATTATGTTCTCTCGCAAAGTTAGCGTTCATGGCGATATTTACTCATCGGCGATTTCACCCACTTTCTGCCCTATTTTTGGGTAATTCCATTGTTCCAATTATCCAAACTCATAGCTATTTTGCTAGTATTCCTTCTATTCTGTCGATTGAGTACAAGAAACCACCCATTTACCTATTTCTGCTACCCAATAAAGTGATCAGAAATCGGTAATTTGGAAAACTTCACACAAATTTCAAGATGCCAATTTTAAAATTATGTCCAAGTAAATTATGCAAACATTCCTGGCACTAAAATAACATTTTCTCTGTTCGTTAGTCACATCTCCAGCCCCTTTTGTATTATGCTTGCTTTCCATTCTGAATTTTTATTCACACAAAAAGTAGATTTACTGTTATGCAGACTACTACATTATTGTAATAATTGTATAAATAATGTCAACCCATTCGTGACTGCGTGTTAAACTGGCCAGTTGGACACATATTGGACATGTGACGTGATTTGTTTACTCTTGAACATCAGCAAAAATCGAACATTTTCACTACATTTGGGCCCCACTTATACAACAGGTTAGGTTCCAGGCTGCTGCTGGAAAGCGGACATCACCGGAGAGCAGAACGCAATTTGTTTCCACTTATAAATGTCAGATAATAAGTTTACACTAACATATATTAAGTTATCAATAGAACAAGGCATTAAAAAAACTAAAAAATTAAAATTCACACACAGTACACTCATTACTTACCTCAAAATATTTATAGTCTTAATGTAGTTTGAGAAGTGAGTAGTGTTTATTGTAAGAAGTTAGGCGTGGTAGGTATGATAGCCAGCCAGGCCACCCCACCCCACCCATACGTAATATACTTTGACATTTAAAAAGCCCTAGAGCGATAAAATTAATTCATATATGTAGTGTACTGTTCACTCAATGCTTACCTTAAAATATTTGTAGTCTTAATGGTCTGAATATAGGGTGCAAGTTGAATAGTAGGGTAGGTAGGTATCAAATAGTGTGGTAGGTATCATAACCCCATCTGGCCACTCCATCCACACATTATATACCAAACATTTAAAGCGCCCTAGAGCGATGTAATGCATATACATTACACTCATTACTTACCTTAAAATATTTGTAGTCTTAATGTAGTGTGAGAGGTGAGTAAACGAGATTAAATGAATAAAGGAGAGAGGGAGAGAGAGAGAATGAGTATGTACATGAGAGAGGACAGACGCGAGTTATGAAAACAAACCAGCTAAACGTGTATGTTTTTAGTTCACTCCAGCAAGCCGACTAAAAAAACACCTCATATTTATATTAATTTATTCTACTGTGGGTATATTTATCATGTTTATATGTTACATAGCATATTTATTATATTATTTTGAAAAAAATGTTATATATGTAGGTGGATTAAGCAAAATGTCTATACGTATTAACATTTTATATATTTAATGCGCCTAAGAGTGATTATTATTGTGTGTTATTATTATCATTATTAATATGGCTTCTTCAAGACTAATAAGACACTCTTAGTGATTTTAATGTGTACCTGCATGCCAGCACAGTGTGTAAGTTTATTTAGGTACAGGTACACATAAGTATAATTAACCCTTTGGGGGTCGACAGGCCTTCTCGGAAACCTGTTCCTGGGGTCGAAAAATGTTTGGAAAAAAAAATAATAATTTTTTCTTATGAAATAATAGAGAATCTTTTTCCGATCATAACACTACCAAAATTATGAAATTTGATCGAAAACTAACGGAATTATGCTTTCGCGAAGTTAGCGGTATCCATGACATTTACGCATCGGCGATTTTGCCCACTTTGAGCCCTATTTTCGGCAAATTCCAATGTTTCAGTCTACTAAAATTATAGCTAGTTCGCTAGAACTCTATTTCTTCTATCGATTGAGTACAAGAAACCGCCTATTTATCAATATCAACTACCCAAAATAGTGGTCAGAAAATGGCAATTTGGCCAATTTCACACAAATTTCAAACGATGCCAATTTCAAAATAGGGTCCAGAATAAACAAGGCAGACATTCCTGGCACTAAAATAACATCTTCTCTGTTCATTAGTCACGTCTCCAGGCCCCTCTTACATTACTTTTGCTTTTCATTTTGAATTTTTATTCTCAAAAAATAGAAGATTTACTGTTACGTATACAACTGCATCATTGTAAAAATGGTATAAATATTATCAGAGCACTTGTGCATGAATATTAGACTCGCCAGTTGATGTGTATTGGACGCATGGTGTGATTTGTTTACTCTTGAACATCGTCAAAAATCAAACATTTTCGCTACTTTGAGCTCAATTTCAAGGTACTTGTCATTGTCAAACCAATCAAATTCATCTCTATTTCTGTAATATATCTTCCATTCTATCAAATGAGACCAAGAAAACGAGAATACGTCAATAAATACCATACGAAAATAGACTGCAAAGTCGCTGTTTTAAACAAAAAAAACTGAGTTTTTTTTCTCTTATTATGCAGTGTGTGGTGCAGGATTTTTTTATACTGCGCACACTGACCACATAGACCCATTCTTTCATATGTAGGGCTACCAGCCGTTTCCCACTTAATTTGAGGCCGCTAGAATTTACGCGTACTAGTACGGCACCAACCACTGCTCGTAAAACGTACTAGTATGGCACCGACCTCGAAAGGGTTAATGAAATAACTTAAAACACTTGAAATTTTTGGAAAGTTTCTAGACATAATGGAGAGACGCGGTGCTCACAGAGCTCACGGAGACTGTAAACAAACTGGGTGCAGCGTGGTGACTGTATTAGAAAGTCAGGTGGGGGGAGCTGTATAGCGAGTTTTGGTCATAATTTGAAATGTCTGTATTAGCGGAACGCCGTAAGGCGAAACGCCGTAAAGCTGAGCCCTACTGTATTTGATAAGGATTATAACATGTAATTCAAGTTTTGCCGGACAATTCAGTATGAACAATTTGTGCACATAATATAGTACATAACATTACAATGGGGAGGTAGCATTTAGATAAATGATTTAGAGAACCAAAAAGTTGATAAAATAGACACATGTGCAACACTTGGGTGTCTTTATTGTGGAAACGTTTCACCACAGTGGCTTCATCAGTCCTATACAGAGAAGAATGGTGAAGATCAGAAGGAGTTTGAGGTAATCAGTCCCTCAGCCTGGAGTTGATATAATCAGTCCATCAATCTTGAAAGTTGATATAATCAGTCCATCAATCTTGAAAGATTGATGGACTGATTACATCAACTCCAGACTGAGAGGGACTGATTACCTCAAACTTTTGATTTTTACCATTCTTCTTTGTATAGGACTGATGAAGCCACTGTGTGGCAAAAAAACATTTCATCACTAAAGATACCCAAGTGTTCCACATATGTCTAATTTATCAACATGTGAATTACCTAGCGATGTGAGATAAAATTAATAGTGTAAAAGCTTATGATTGTTACATATTGATGATGTTTATAAAGCTTTTGTGAGAGAGATTTTCCATCTTTCAGGTAAGTTGTTTCAAATTCTTGCTCCTTTGCTTTGCTTACACTGTTTACTTATCAAAGTTTTTTTCACCATACCAGTTATCTCCTGCCAAGGCAGGTGACCTAAAAAAGAAGAAACAATGTTTTTCTTCTTTTACAGGAGAAGGGGTTACTAGCCCCTTGCTCCTGGCTTATGGAGAAAGAATTCTTCTCTAATTCAATATTGAAGATATATTTATTTTTAGCATTATGCCTGTGTGATCTGTTGCAGCTCTTCAGAAATTGTGTCATGTCAGGGTTAATATTTGAATTGTTGTGTTTTGTGTATGTAGTATGTATGTACTGTAGTATGTGTGGGTACTTTATAGTTGCAGTAGGTGCAAATATTTGAATAATGAGTCAGGAAACTGTAATAATATAGTACAGTGGACCCCGGCTAACGAACAAAATTCATTCCAGAAGCCTGCTCAAGTGTCATTGCCGAACGAATTTACTTCCTTAAGAAATAATGTCACGTAGGTTAGTCTATTTCAGACCCCCAAAAATACAAAATGCAGAAAATTCGGAATGTGGAAATTAGGAGAAGGTGTGGAGTTACTAAAAGTATTTGTCAGAGGGCTGAAGAGGGGTTGTTGAGGTGGTTTGGTCATTTAGAGAGAATGGATCAAAGTAGAATGACTTGGAGAGCGTATAAATCTGTAGGGGAAGGAAGGCGGGGTAGGGGTCGTCCTAGAAAAGGTTGGAGGGAAGGGGTAAAGGAGGTTTTGTGGGCGAGGGGCTTGGACTTCCAGCAAGCATGTGTGAGCGTGTTAGATAGGAGTGAATGGAGACGAATGGTTTTTGGGACATGACGATCTGTTGGAGTGTGAGCAGGGTAACATTGTGTGAAGGGATTCAGGGAAACCAGTTAATTGATTTAGTTGGACTTGAGTCCTGGAAATGGGAAGTACAATGCCTGCACTTTAAAGGAGGGGTCTGAGATAGTGACAGCTGGGAGGGACTTTTCTCAGCTGTAGTATCTGAGCTCCTCTGCAAAGACAGTGATTATGTATGAGTGTGGTGAAAGTGTTGAATGATGATGAAAGTTTTTTCTTTTTGGGGATTTTCTTTCTTTTTGGGTCACCCTGCCTCGGTGGGAGACGGCCGACTTGTTGGAAAAAAAAAAAAAAAAAAAAAATTGTACGAGTAAAACAGAAAGCAGGATAGCAGATGAACAAGGGGGCTTTAGGAAAGGTAGGGGGTGTGTAGACCAAGTGTTTACAGTGAAACATATAGGTGAACAGTATTTGGATAAGGGTAAAGATGTTTTTGTGTCATTTATGGATTTGGAAAAGGCGTATGATAGGGTAGATAGGGGGGCAATGTGGCAGATGTTGCAGGTGTATGGAATAGGAGGAAGGTTACTGAAAGCAGTGAAGAGTTTTTATGAGGATAGTGAGGCTCAGGTTAGAGTGTGTAGGAGGGAAGGGACTATTTCCCAGTAAAAGTGGGCCTTAGACAAGGATGTGTGATGTCACCGTGGTTGTTCAATATATTTATAGATGGGGTTGTAAGAGAAGTGAATGCGAGGGTCTTGGCAAGAGGTGTTGGGTTAAAAGATAAAGAAGCAAATACAAAGTGGGAGTTGTCACAGTTGCTTTTTGCTGATGACACTGTGCTTTTGGGAGATTCTGAAGAAAAGCTGCAGAGGTTGGTGGATGAATTTGGTAGGGTGTGTAAAAGAAGAAAATTGAAAGTGAATATAGGAAAGAGTAAGGTGATGAGGATAACAAAAAGAATAGGTGACGAAAGATTGGATATCAGATTGGAGGGAGAGAGTATGGAGGAGGTGAATGTATTCAGATATTTGGGAGTGGACATGTCGGCGGATGGGTCTATGAAGGATGAGGTGAATCATAGAATTGATGAGGGGAAAAGGGTGAGTGGAGCACTTCGGAGTCTGTGGAGACAAAGAACCTTGTCCATGGAAGTAAAGAGGGAATGTATGAGAGTATAGTTATACCAACGCTCTTATATGGGTGTGAAGCATGGGTGATGAATGTTGCAACGAGGAGAAGGCTGGAGGCAGTGGAGATGTCATGTCTGAGGTCAATGTGTGGTGTGAATATAATGCAGAGAATTCGGAGTTTGGAAATTAGGAGGAGGTGCGGGATTACCAAACGATTGTCCAGAGAGCTGAGGAGGGGTTGTTGAGGTGGTTTGGACATGTAGAGAGAATGGAACGAGACAGAGTGACTTCGAGAGTGTATAAATCTGTAGTGGAGGGAAGGCGGGGTAGGGGTCGGCCTAGGAAAGGTTGGAGGGAGGGTAAAGGAAGTTTTGTGTGCGAGGGCTTGGACTTCCAGCAAGCATGTGTGAGCGTATTTGATAGGAGTGAATGGAGGCATATGGTTTTTAATACTTGACGTGCTGTTGGAGTGTGAGCAAAGTAACATTTATGAAGGGATTCAGGGAAACCGGCAGGCCGGACTTGAGTTCTGGAGATGGGAAGTACAGTGCCGGCACTCTGAAGGAGGGGTGTTAATGTTGCAGTTTTATAACTGTAGTGTAAAGCACCCTTATGGCAAGACAGTGATGGAGTGAATGATGATGAAAGTTTTTCTTTTTCGGGCCACCCTGCCTTGGTGGGAATCGGCCGATGTGTTAATAAAAAAAAAAAATAATAATTGTACGATTTCCAGGGTGTTCGTTAGCCGGGGGTCCACTGTATATGCAAACAAACCACGGAACGGGTGAGGTTTGAACCCATGGTACTATCTACAAAAATTCTTACAATCTAGTTTTAAGTTAATTTTAAGTCTGCCCAAAATGCCCTGCATACTAGGGGCTTTTGGCATGTACACCTCATGTAATCTCAATAACCAAATGTAATTCTTTGTATCATGTCCAAATAAAAATTATTATTATTATTATTAATGATTGTTCTAGTGGTACATTTTTGTTGGGTTATGATGGGTTTGAGGTTGTTTGTTGTTGTGGATCTTCCTGCTTGTCTAGCCTAGGTGAGGTAGTGGTAGAATAAAGAGTAGTACAGAGTAATTAGTGATGTTCTTGGTGCAAAATATTGCATTATGATAATAACCTCCACTGTCTAGGAAACTTTAAACAATACACCCACACATAGGAGTGAGAAGTCTGAGATGACGTTTTGGTCTGGCTTGGAGCATTTACAAGTCACAGTAACACAAGAGGTGAAGGAGCTGGTATATATAGAAGAGAGGGACAAGAATGGGACAAAGAGAGAGGAAGAAAGAAGGAAGTGGAGATATGTGCTGGAAGTTTGTTGAAATTAAGTTTGCTGTCAGGTGAATACAAGAAAATTTTGTCTCATAATACCTTTGTGTGTGTATTATTTACTGTATCCTGTAGTTGTATAGTTTTTAGGTTTATTGCCAAACAAAATAGGTTTTATCATGGTAGGTCTTATCAATCCTGGGTTTTATTCATTTATCACCATCAAGCCAACACCTTTCTAGTTGCACATTGACTTATGTTGTTGAGGTCAGCTGGATGTGGAGTAGAGATGAAGAAGGTAGTGTCATTCTCAAATAAAATTAGTTTTAAGTTGAGATGCATTTCTTAGGTTGTTGATGTAAAGAAGGAATGAAAATAGTGATAGTTACTGCCTTGTGACACTACCATGTTGATGGTTGAGTAGATGATGTAGTATCATTCATAGTCAGGTGTTGGAGTCAGACACTGAAGTTGGATGTTATGTAAGAGAGTGCTGGGCCTCTGATTCTGTAATCTTCTAGTTTAAGAAGTAGGATGTTGTGCTCTACTGTATCACTAACATTAATAATGTAGCATATTGGTTATCAAAGATTTTCAAGTATGTGTAGGTTGAATCAATCATTGTTATTGCATCACCTGCATGTCTGAAACACTGAAAATACACATCAGTGTATGTTGGCTACCTCTTCTATAATTATATTAACTCATATTTATGAAGTTTTCAAGTTATTGACAGATGTAAAATTTATTTAATAAGAATCAGTAAGACAGTTTTTGACATCATAATGGAGACAAATGGTTTTTGGGACTTAATGAGCTGTTGGAGTGTGAGCAAGGTAATATTTTGGGAATATTTTCAGGAAAACCGGTTAGCTGGACTTGAGTTCAGGAGGTAAGAAGTAGAATGCCTGCATTAGAATATTGGCTGTTTAGAGTGACATCTAAACTGCCATATCTGCACTCCTCTGCAAAGACAGTGATATGTGTGAATGATGGTGAAAGGGTTTCTTTTCTTTGGGTCACCCTGCCTTGGTGGAAGACAGCCAGTTGAAAAAAAAAATCTATAGGCTAGTGGTTAATATAGGAACTGTATTATTAATTTATAGTTGGTTGTAGCATATACAATCAAAAATAAAATATAATTTATTAAAAAAAAAAAAATTCTGATTTGTTCATTGTTTTGCATTTCTTAACTCCTTAACTATCCAAATGTAGATCTACGTTCTCTCGCCCAGCGCTCTGAATATTTTGAATTTTTTTTTTTTTTTTTAATAAAGAGGACATTTTTTACATGTAATAATCTAAAAAAAAATTTAGTCAGTATTACGGAGATATAAGGCTGCAAAGACAACCAGTGTGACCCAGCATATCTGGTCGCCCTGTCTTGGTGAGTTGTCACAACCAGTGTGACCCAGTAAGACTGGTCACCCCGTCTTAGTGAGTCACAACCAGTGTGACCCAGCATGTCTGGTCATCCTGTCCTAGTGGAAAATATCTAATGTATTCAAGACTCACGAAATCGTAATGACATGATTGCAAACAAACCATACCATGGGCGGGGTTAGAACCCGCAATCAGAGTCATAAAACTCCAGACCTACGCGTTAGCCACTGGGCCAGTGGCTAGCACGTCGGTCTGGAGTTTTACGACTCTGATCGCGGGTTCTAACCCTGCCTGTGGTATGATTTATCTAATGTATTGATTTTTATTAAAGTATTTTAACATCATTATCATTGCTTATAGTATTCGCATTGAATCTAATTTCCGGACACTCTTTTTATGAATGGTGGTACAGGGAACACCAGTGGGAGATTTCATCTATATGTCGTCCCGGGAGCTGGAACAGTGGGAAAAGGTTAGCGATGTTTGTGAGTGGTTCGTGCTTGATCCCAGACCATAATGACCACTCTGGGAGGCAACCTCACCTTGCTTGTATAATTTGCATGTGGCATTAGTTGCCCTTATCAGTAAAGTTACTGATACCTCACAGTGGAATGCAGTATTGTGCTTTTCCGCCATGTACAGTAAGCCTTCCACTTCAAACACATTGAGAATCTTCATTATTGTATCGTGTATAATGTCATTATTATATATTACATACAATTCAGGAGGTCCCCAATGTATAAGTCGAGGACTTACTGTTCTTGGTAATGGTTTAGCAATACTGTATCAAATTTGTCATATAGGTGCACAAAGTTTTGAATTGACTTCACATGAAGATGGTTTCAGACTAACTTCGTTCACATGATTTCAAATTAACTTCATTCACATGAAGATGGTTGCAAATTAACTTCATTCACATAATTTCAAATTAACTTTATTCACATGATTTCAAACTATAACTGCATTCACAGAATTTCAAATTAACTTCATTCACATGATGACTTCAAATTCTCTGTTGTTTTTGAGAGTAAAAGTCAAGCATTCACTGATGACAACATTTTTTAAGGCAACATTTCACCACAGGTGACTTCTTCAGTGGTAAAGAAGTTGCTCGTGGTGAACCATTGTCTCAATGTCTTGATAAGTGCGTACTTGTCCTTGTACTGTACTTGTAAGGTATCAATATCACCATACTAGTTACACTATATTACAGTTGTACCCTGAGATTCGTACTGCTCCCAACTCGAACAATTATGTAAGTGTATTATTGTAAGTGCTTTTGTAAGTGTATTTTTGCGGATCTGAAATGGACTAATCTAATTTACATTATTCCTTATGGGAACAAATTCGTTCAGTAACGGCACTCAAACAGCCTTCTGGAACGAATAAAGTACGAAGCTCGGGGTACCACTATACTTTTATCAATATCACCATACCAGTTACACTCTCTGTTACTTTTATCAATATCACCATACTAGTTACACTGTTAGTACTTTTATCAATATCACTATTCTAGTTACACTGTTACTTTTATCAATATCACCATACTAGTTACACTCTCACTTTTATCATTATCATCATACCAGTTGCATTCTTTATTACTTTTCTTATGTTCATCTTTTGCTCTATGTATCATTCTCACTAAGGCTTTTTCACCGATTTATATTCTTTGTTATGGCAATATCCACCTGAGTTTGCATGAAATAAGCAGTAACTTCTGTGTCATCCTCTTACCCATATTTAACCCTTAAACTGTCCACACGTAGATATACGTTGACTCGCGTAGCTGACCAAATATTTTGAGAAAAAAATAAATTGTCCTTTTTGTTTAAAATGAAGAGTGCATTTTGTTTGTCATTCCCAAATTTTGTAATACTGCACACACTGTGTGCACAGACCCATTCTCTAATCTCTAGGCAACTCAGGCTTATCGTGGCAAGGTTAAAAGCATTTGAAAAAAAACGTAGATCTACGTTCGGAGCAGTACGCGAGTCAACGTATATCTATGTGTGGACAGTTTAAGGGTTAACTCAAACGAGTTATTTTTTGTGTGTTTTAGTGTGTTTGGAATCAGCTTGTACAGCGTCTCTGGCTGGTTCATTGCACTTTATTGCAGTAATCTTGGCTTTGTATAATTATTTGCTGATGTCTGTGGCTCTGTTACGTATGGTCAAGCCCCAGTCGACCTTTCTAATGGTCTCGTGAATCCATAATTCATCCATAATCCTTAAAACAATTAAACTCGATGAAAGTATTCATTGTAAATTGTTACAATCTCTCAGAGACTGTATAGATAAACAATCAATTAGTATTGCCTTATTAGTCTTAATATAGGCTTAAGTTTGCCTGAAATGCTCTGCATACTAAGGGGCTTTTTGCATGCATACCTAAATGTCACCCACCTTGGTACACACATTGTATCATGCTTAAATAAAGAATTATTAGTCTTTAATAACATGTGCAATACGCAATTGTTGCACACGTGTCTTATTCATCAGCGTTCAAGTATTGTATACCATTAATGTAATGAAATCTAAAATTCAAGAGCCAAGAAATATATATTTATTTTCTTATGGCAAATCTAGGGCAAAAACCACATCCAGTATTGAACCCAAGCTTAAACGAGATGGGACTTACTCCGATGGCAGCAAAGAAATGAGTGGGAGGGGCTGGGTTTGATTGGTGTCATGGATACGGGAGTAAATTCTTGGGTAGCCTTGGGTAGTGGTGGTTTTGATAAGGACCTGCCTTGTATGGGCCAGTAGGCCTTCTGTAGTGTTCCTTCATTCTTATGTTCTTATATAAAATTCTCCCCATATAATATCTTACATATTTCATATTAGGTCTCGGTAATAATAATGCTTTTAACACTGGCCGTCTCCCACCGAAGTAAGATCATCCAGTAGTGTTAATGTTGAGTTGCAGTTGTTTAGCCAGTGTTGTGGTTTTTCAATAGCTGCTTGTTTTGTCTGGTGTAGTGTTGACTGTTGTTGTGTGTAGGAGGGAGAACGAACAAATCACACTTGACTGAAAGTACTTCAGCTGATTGACGGCATTGCAAAATATTCAGTTAATTCAGAAATCACTTTTGTGTGGTTAGGAGAATGGAGTTTTGAAATGTTAGTAATGTGCTATTGGAAGATTGTTTAAATTTTGAGAAAAATAAATACAGTGGACCCCCAGTGTTCGTACTGCTCCAAACTCGAACAATTATTTAAGTGTATTTTTGTAAGTGCTTTTGTAAGTGTATATTTGGGGGTCTAAAATGACTAAGCTAATTTAGATTATTCCTTATGGGAACAAATTCGTTTGGTAATGGCACTTTACCAGAATTCTGGAATGAATTAATTACGAACACCGGGGGTCCACTGTATCTGAAAATCCTAAGGACAGGTTTGGCAATCTTTCTTGGAATGTAAGATTCATCTGTAAAATTTTATGAAAATAATACCTGGATGTGCAACAATAGAATAATTAAGACCAGAGAGGTACACTGCTTGAAATAATCTTCATATGTTACACCCGAGTATGCTGTACTCGGTGAAGACATACAGTGGTACCTCGGTTTTCGTACAGCTCCCAACTCTAGCAATTATGTAAGTGTATTATTGTAAGTGCTTTTGTAAGTGTATTTTTGGGGGTCTGAAATGGACTAATCAAATTTACATTTGTCCTTATGGGAACAAATTCGTTCGGTAACGGCGCTCGAACAGCAATGTACCACTGTATACGTATTAAAATATGATTGTCCGGTTAGCTGGACTTGAGTCCTGGAAGTTGGAAATACAGTGCCTGCACTCTGATGGATGGGGGGGGATGGGGATACTTGCAGTTTTGATCTGTAGTATTGGTGCCTCTGGCAAGACAATGATGGAGTGAGTGACAATGAAAGTGTTTCTTCTTTTTTTTGGGTCACCCTGCTTCTGTGGGAAGCAGCTGATGTATCAGTAAAAAAAATTTAATGGGCAAGAAACTACTGTGTATGAATGTGTAAAATCAAAGTGAGTCAAGCAGTATTTTTTTTTATTGCACATGTCAGACTGTAAACACAGTAACCTTTATAATACAGGGGGGTCCCACTTTATAATACAGGCGGGTCCCACTTTATAATACAGGGGGGTCCCACTTTATAGCACTTCACCACAGCATTTCTCTAATGCAATGGTTTTCAGTTATACCCATTCTTCATTCACACTTCCTACAATAAATATATTCACTACTCAAAGCTAAGGATGAAAATATTTTAAGGTAAGTAATGTGTGTGCTATACGTATATGTTTTAGGCCTAACTATATATTGCTCACTTAACCCTTTCAGGGTCCAAGGCCATTTTTGGAAGGGGTGCACCAGTGTCCAAGAATTAAAAAAAAAAAATGGCTTATTTTTTCTTATGAAATGGTAGAGAATCTTTTTCTGAAGGTAATAAAACAAAAAGTACGAAATTTGATTGAAAATTGACGAAATTATGCTCTTGCGAATTTTGATGTGTCAGCAATATTTACGCATCGGCAATTTTGCCGACTTTGACTCCCATTTTAGGCCAATTACATTATTCCAGTCGACCAAATTCTTAGCTATTTCACTAGTATTACTTCTATTCTATCAATTGAGCACAAGAAATCGCCCAGTCAACTGTTTCAACTACAAAATAAAGTGATTGGAAATTGGTAATTTAGCCAATTTAACTCAAAGTTCAAAATATTCCAATTTCAAAATAGGGTGTAGAATAAACAATGCAGGCATTCCTGGTACTAAACTCACATTTCCTCTGTTCATTAGTTATGTTTTCAGTCTTTACAAATGAATTCCATTTTGATATTTTATTCACATAGTGAATTTTTATTCAAACCAAAAAATGGAAGATTTACTGTTATACAATATTGTAATAATTGTACAAATAATATCACCACATTTGTGAACGTTTATTAGACCCACTAGCTGGCGCGTATTAGACGTGCGAGGTCATTTGTTTACTCTTCAACATCGGCAAAAAATTAACATTTCCCCTACTTTAAGCTCAGTTTCAAGCCATTTCCAGTACTAAAACCAATCAAAATCATCTCTATATCTGTAATATATCTTCCATTCTATCAAATGAGACCAAGAAATCGCAAATACAACTATAAAAAGTATACAAAAAAACACTGCAAAGTCGCTGTTTTAATCGAAAATTACGGTTTCAGGTTTTTTTTCTCATTATGCACTGTGTGCATAATTCCAGTAGCCTGGAATCTAATCTGCTGTATATGCAGGGCCCTCCTGTACAGCAGTAGCCTGGAACCTAACCTGCTGTATAAGTAGGGACCTCCTGTACAGCAGTAGCCTGGAACCTAACCTGCTATATGGTAGTGGCCTGGAACCTAACCTGCTATATGGTAGTGGTCTGGAACCTAACCTGCTTTATGGCAGTAGCCTGGAACCTAACCTGTTGTATAAGCAGGGCCCTCCTGTTCAGCAATAGCCTGGAACCTAATCTGCTGTATAAGTAGGGACCTCCTGTACAGCAGTAGCCTGGAACCTAACCTGCTATATGGTAGTGGCCTGGAACCTAACCTGCTATATGGTAGTGGTCTGGAACCTAACCTGCTTTATGGCAGTAGCCTGGAACCTAACCTGTTGTATAAGCAGGGCCCTCCTGTTCAGCAATAGCCTGGAACCTAATCTGCTGTATAAGTAGAGCCCTCCTGTACAGCAGTAGCCTGGAACCTAACCTGCTGTAAAAGTAGGGACCTCCTGTACAGCAGTAGCCTGGAACCTAACCTGCTGTATAAGCAGGGCCCTCCTGTACAGCAGTAGCCTGGAACCTAACCTGCTGTAAAAGTAGGGACCTCCTGTACAGCAGTAGCCTGGAACCTAACCTGCTATATAAATAGGGACCTCCTGTACAGCAGTACCCTGGAGCCTAACCTGCTGTATAAGTGGGGCCCTCCTGTACAGCAGTAGCCCAGAACCTAACCTGTTGTATAAGTGGGGCCCTCCTGTAGAGCATTTGCCCGGAACCTAACCTGCTGTATAAGTGGGGCCCTCCTGTACAGCAGTAGCCCAGAACCTAACCTGCTGTATACGTGGGGCCCTCCTGTAGAGCATTTGCCCGGAACCTAACCTGCTGTATAAGTGGGGCCCTCCTGTAGAACAGTAGCCCAGAACCTAACCTGCTGTATAAGTAGGAACCTCCTGTACAGCAGTAGCCCAGAACCTAACCTGCTGTATAAGCAGGACCCTCCTGTACAGCAGTAGCCTGGAACCTAACCTGCTGTATACGTAGGGACCCCCTGTACAGCAGTAGCCTGGAACCTAACCTGCTGTCTGTATAAGCAGGGCCCTCCTGTACAGTAGGAGCCTGGAACCTAACCTGATGCATAAGTATGGACCTCCTGTACAGCAGTAGCCTGGAACCTAACCTGCTGTATAAGTAGGGAGCTCCTGTACAACAGTAGCCTGGAACCTAACCTGCTATATAAGCAGGGCCCTACAATAGCCTGGAACCTAACCTAGTGTATAAGCAGGGCCCTACAGTAGCCTGGAACCTAACCTGTTGTGTAAGCAGGGCTCTACAGTAGCCAATAATCTAACCCTCTATAAACAGGGCCCTACAATAGCCAGGAATCTAACCTGCTGTATATGCAGGGCCCTACAGTTTTGAGTTTTTGAAGTAGCAGCAAGACAGCTATGAGTGCAAAACAGCCTCTTTCCTTAATACAATAATCATCTTCCACCAAGGTGGGATTACCCAGAAAAAGAGGAAAGACAGGCACCATTACTCATTAAATTGCTGTCCTTTCCGAAAGTAAATTCTGTATGGAGAGTTGCAACAAAACACATGGATACAGTACAAAGAACAAGGATCTCTTGGACATTCCACGTGTCCGACTCAAACTGTTCATGAACTCCATGCAGAATAAGACCCAAAAATTTAGAACTCACTGCTTAAAAATACCAAAATTTCTTCATCTCCAAAGTCTTTATTAATAGTCTTAAAAAGCACCTTTTAAATCTTACATAAATTATTATTTCCACTACAGTGGACCCCCGAGTTTCGGTCATAATTCATTCCAGAAGGCTGCTCAAGTGCCATTACCAAATGAATTTACTCCCTTAAGGAATAATGTCAAGTAGGTTAGTCCATTTCAGACCCCCAAAAATACACTTACAATATTATACTTACATAATTGTACGATTTCCGAGGTGACCGAAACTCGGGGGTCCACTGTATATTAGATCTGATTTCCTTTATTCTGTTTATTTCAATATACAGTACACTACTGTATAAACATTTAAAAATAATCCAGAAATGTTATAAATGGTGCAAAGGTGACATTAAAACAATGTCAAAGATGGTTGACACAAACTCACTACCATTATAGTATGCTCCTCACTTAGTGATGGATTCGTTTAACCCTTTCACTGTCGGTGCCGTAATTCTACAGCTTGCAAGCCAGTGTTGGTGCCATAGTATTATGCCAAAATTCTAGTGGCTTCAAATCTAGTGGGAGAAATCTGGTAGACCTACTTGTGAGAGAATGGGTCTGTGTGGTCAGTATGCGCAGTATAAAAAAAATCCTGCAGCACGCAGTGGATAATAAGAAAAAAAAAAACTGACTGTGTTCTTGGTTTAAAATGCCGACTTTGAGGTGTATTTTCGTATGGTATTTATTGTTGTATTTTCGTTTTCTTGGTATTATTTGATAGAATGGAAGATATATTACAGAAATAGAAATTATTTTGATTGGTTTCCCGATGAAAAGTACCTTTAAATTGAGCTCAAAATAGCAGAAATGTTCGATTTTTGCCAATGTTCAAGAGTAAACATACGTGTCCAACTGGCCAGTCTAATATGCAGTCACGAATGGGTTGACATTATTTATACAATTATTACAATAATGCAGTAGTCTGCGTAACAGTAAATCTTCCATTTTTTGTGAAGAAAAATTCAAAATGGAAAGCAAGAGTAATATAAGAGGGGCCTGGAGACATGACTGATGAACAGAGAAAATTTTATTTTAGTGCCAGGAATGTCTGCAATGTTTATTCTGGACCCTATTTTGAAATTGGCATCTTTTGAAATTTGTGTAAAATTGGCCAAATTGCCAATTTCAGACCACTTTATTGGGTAGTTAAAATAGGTAAATGGGCAGTTTCTTGTACTCAATCAATAGAACAAAAGGAGTTCTAGTGAAATAGCTATGAGTTTGGTCGACTGGAACAATGGAATTTGCCGAAAATAGGGCTCAAAGTGGGCAAAATTGCGGCAGCGTTTTTATTGCCGAGACTGCTAACTTTGTGAGAGCGTAATTCATTAAGTTTTCTGTAAAATTTCGTACTTTTGGTGTCATTACCATCGGGAAAAGATTCTCTATCATTTCATAAGATTTTTTTTTTTTTTTTTTTTTTTTTTTGTGTGTGTGTGTGTGTGTGTGTGTGTACTTCAACACTGAGAGCAAGTTTGTGAGCAGGGGTCTCGACAGTGAAAGGGTTAACAACATGGTCTTAAGAATGGAACTCCATCGTTAAGTGAGGAGAGGCTGTATATGTGTTGTCTTGAATTGGTAAAACTTGCGATTTTAGCTCAAATAGCAATGCTCTCCTTGCTGAATAAGGCAAGTGAAAATTTGTGTATGCAATAATTTTGCAAAAAATCATTCTGAACCTAACCAAAAAAATATATTTCATTGTTTATTATTAAATTATTGTAAACTTATCTAAAATATATTTAGTTGGATTAGGCTAAATTAAATTGCGCTTGTTATAATAAGGTTAGGTAAGTTTTCTAAGGTTCTTTTGGTACAAAATTATTAATTTTTACATTGACATAAATGAAAAAATATATCTTTAAATGTATAAGAGAAAATTTTAGAAAGGACAATTTTAAACGAGTTCTTGGTAATTGACCAGTTTTACCTATTTAGTATTTATTGAGCAGACAATGTTAATATGGCAATGGTTGGTGAAGGAACACCAGTGTAGAAAAGCTGTTTATTTGTGCAGTGTTTCAACCAATGGTGGGATTTATTTGTGCAATGTTTTACCCAACACCATTTGTACAGTATTTCACTCAACACTGGCCTTTTGTGGTTAAAGATATTAGCAAACAAATGGAAATATTAGTGTCTTGGGTTCCTGTTCACTCTATGATGGGCTTTTTTGAGTACAGGGGAGCCATGCTTAAACAGCAGGTTAGGTTGCGGGCTACTGCTGTACAGGAGGTCCACACTAATTCAGCAGGTTAGGTTCCAGGCTACTGCTGTACAGGAGGGCCCTCCTTATACAGCATGTAAGGTTCCAGGCTACTGCTGTACAGGAGGGCCCTGCATATATAGCAGGTTAGGTTCTGATCTACTGCTGTACAAAAGGGCCCCACTTATACTGCAGGTTAGGTTCCAGGCTACTGCTGTAAAGCAAAAATTGCTGTAAAGTGAAACATAACCTTTTTTCACTTTCAAATGCATATAAAAGCCTGATAGCATGTTTACACTATCATATATTAAGTGAGCAATAGAGCTAGGCTTAAAAACTGCATATAAAGAAGAAAGATTTTATTTCTTTGCAAAGGTTACAATTGTGGTTTGCTAAGTACAAAGAAAGCCACTATCATGCCGGGGCATTTCATATACACATTACTTACGTTAAAATATTTTCGTCCTTAGCTTATAGTGAGTGCTGAATATATTTATTGTAGGAAGTCTGAATAAAGGAAGAACGTGTATAATTGAAAACTGCTGCATTAGTGAAACACTGTATAGGGAAGCGTTGTTCAGCGGGGCCCGCCCGTACTGTACTTTTTCCTACCAGCCCAGTATTGAGTGAAATGTTGTACAAATCAAGAACGGTCACATTTTACCACCAGTATGTATTATATCAGACTGAGAAGTATGTTCAAATGTTAGTGTAAATCTACTAGTTTTCAGAGTTACAATTTAACACTACACAGATAACTTGCACATAGTAGTAACAAGCTTATGACAATGTTTCGGTCTGACCTGGACTGTTAAGATAAAGATTTTACTTCAGCAGGATAGTGTTTGTACAGAGATGGATGACATTTGGTTGTGCAGGCAGGAAGCCCAGAGTTATGCAGAACATTTCGGGCAAAACTTAAACTTAAATACACAAAATTATTTTAACATGATACATGTTTATACATAAATGTTAGTGTGTTATTGTGACTAGTCAGTGGTACAAGTCAGACCAAAACGTCGTCATAAGCTTCTTTCTCCTATGTGGAGGTATTTGTGTATTGTTCCAGTCACGGTATTGTACCTTTTTGTTCTTTACAATTTAATCTAGTTGATGTTGATCTAGTTCACTTTCAAGTAATTTACTATCACAACCTTCCAGAATCTGCTCGACCTGCCAAGACCTCGAAAGTTGCGAAGGGTATCTGTAAGCAAGGTACTCTATCATAAGACACATCCTAGCAACCTCAGTTAGCTTTTTATATTATGAATTCATTATGCAAATGAGTTACGGTCATTATCATTAGTGATCCTTAATAAGGGAGCGAGTAGTTGTGGGAATATTTTTTTACAATTTTTTGGGAAACAAAATTCTGTTTATCAAGTAAAACTTTCATTTGTGGTCACAGTGGTGCCTATGCTAACCTTTCTACGGTGTATAAATATACAGTGGACCCCCGATTACCGAACGAATTTTCTCCCTTAAGGAATAATGTCAAGTAGGTTAGTCCATTTCAGACCCCCAAAAATACACTTACAAAAGCACTTACAATATTATACTTACATAATTGTACGATTTTCGAGGTGCTCGTAACTCGGAGGTCCACTGTACCTAGTTGGATGAATCTTATTGTAGCCAGCTGGCCCAGTGGCTAGTGCGTCGGTCTGAGTTTTATGACTCTCTGATCGCAGGTTCTAACCCTACCTGTGGTATGGTATGCTTTATCAAGTAAGTTATAAAGCTCAGATTCGGATAGAACTTAATACATATAAATAAAGCTTTATTAAGTAATTTATAAAGCGTAGAATAGAGTATAAATTAATCTGTACTTAATAATTTATTCTGAAGTTAATGTTTTTCAGCATACTAAACTACATAGATATAATTTATTAAAAACTCCACAGAACCCTCATATGTTTATTGAGGATATCAGTTTCCTAAATTATAGACTACTATGTAATGCTTTGTACTGTATATGCAAGTCAAGCGATTATGTACATTGATAATAACAGTTAATAGAGATCAAAATCATAATTTCAAGTTTCTGGAAAAAACATAAGTTAGGGTGTTTGTAGAAAATAGTAATTTCAAATTTTTGGAAAAAAAACGTAAGTTAGGGTATGTTTAGAAAATTGTAATTCCAATTTTTTGAAAACAAAAAAATTATATGTAAGTATTTTGGGCATGTGACAAGTCAAAATTTCAAGTTTTGGTAAAAAAACATGTTAGGTTGCATTTGGAAGCATTCATTTTGGCTGCACTCCAGTTTCCAAACTAATTGCGGTTGCATTAGTGTTTGTTTAACCCTTAAACTGTCCACACGTAGATATACGTTCACTCGCGTAGCTGACCGAACGTAGATCTACTTTTTTTTCAAATGCTTTTAACCTTGCCACGATAAGCCTGAGTTGCCTAGAGATTAGAGAATGAGTCTGTGCACTTAGTGTGTGTAGTATTACAAAATGTGGGAATCACAAACAAAATGCACTCTTCATTTTAAAGAAAACGAACAATTTATTTTTTTTTCTCAAAATACTCGGTCAGCTACGCGAGTGAACGTATATCTACGTGTGGACAGTTTAAGGGTTAAAGATAATGAAATAATATTAATAAATATAGAAAGATGTTAAGGATATAAGAGTTTGAAGCGATTGCAACTGTAATACAGTGTAGAAATATTTGAGTTATCCCTCTAATGTGGGAAGCCGGCTGACGGGGAAAGGTGAGGCAGAGTAATACTTGCTAATTCTTTATTTTTAATATTTATTGATTTTCTTTGTTCAGTAATATTCTATACAGTGTTGATTATTGTTTTACAGTATTTTAGTTATTTATTAAAGACATTACTATGATATTAAGATATTACTGCAGACAGGAACAGAGTGTATACAGTATATCCTCTTTCAAATTCAAATTCATAATTTTATTTCTTTGCGTAGTATATATGTAATGAGTAGTTTACGTGTAATAAAATATTCTTAGGCACAAAAGAAAGCCACTAACATGCGAGGCATTTCAGGCAGACTAATTCTAATGCTTAACCCTTTGACTGTCGGATTCCCCATTCTGAAACTGTCATTCTATGTCGCAAAATTTTGAAAAAAAAAAAAAATATTTTTTCTTATGAAATGATAATCTTTTTCAGATGGTAATGACACCAAAGGTATGAAATTTGATGGAAAACTTGCGGAATTACTCTCTCGCAAAGTTAGGAATGTCAGCTATATATACGCATCGGCGATTTCGCCGACTTTCAGCCCTATTTTCGGCCAATTCCATTGGGACAGTCGACCAAACTCATAGCTATTTCTTTAGAACTACATTTGTTCTATCGATTGAGTACAAGAAATCACCAATTTACTGATTTCAACTACCCAATAAAGTGGTCAGAAATTGGCAATTTTGCCAATTTCATGCAAAATAAAAAAGATGTCAATTTCAAAATAGGGTCCAGAATAAACAATGCAGACATTTCTGGCACTAAAATAAGATGTTATCTGTTCATTAGTCACATCTTTAGGCCTCTCTTATATTACTCGTGCTTTCTATTTTGATTTTTTATTCACACAAAAAATAGAAGATTTATTGTTATGCAGACTATTGCATTATTGTAAAATGGTATGAATAATATCTGTGCACTTGTGAAAGAATATTAGACTCACCAATTGATGTGTATTGGACGAGTGGCGTGATTTGTTTACTTTTGAACATTGGCAAAAATCGAACATTTCCGCTACTTTGAGCTCAATTTCAAGATCGTTTTTCATCAAGAAACTAATCAAAATCATCTCTATTCCTGTAATATGTTTTCCATTCTATCAAATGAGACCACGAAAAGAGAATACAACCATAAATACTATGTATACGAAAATACACCTCAAAGTTGGCATTTTAATCCAAAAACACGGTCAGAGTTTTTTTTTTCTCTCATTATGCACTGCGTGCTGCAGGATTTTTTTTATACTGCTCACACTGACCACACAGACCCATTCTCTCATATGTGGGCCTACCAGCTTTCTCCCGTTTGATTTGAAGCCGCTAGAGTTTGTGAGTATATATACGTCTGAAACACTGGCTCGTAAGACGTATATATATGACCGAAACAGTCAAAGGGCTAAGACTATTAAGAACCAGACATGGGTTATTAAGTAGAAATTTTTAAATGTACAAAAAAGAGAGGTAGCTAAATGAACAATAGTACAACTTAAAGTACGTATATATTAATAATTCGAACTGATTCAGTGATCGTCAGTTAATTGGAATTTCTTAAGCAGTTTCAAACCGACTCGGTCTTCGGTATATAGATCAATTGAAAGAAATGGTGAAGATTTAGGAAGTTAATTAGTTTTATAGTACTAGTAAGAAATATCATGTCTGTGCTTTGGTGCTGACTTCAAAAATAGTCATTTATTGTTTGGCTTGAAAATGGTATCAGAATGTTGCCAAAAGATTATTCCATTGATCTTATTTCCCAAAATTAAGGTACATATTCCATGAAATATGCCTCCACAATTACACGTCACCTGTTATTATTGTTGGTATTGAATATTTTATATCGCGTTTCTTGTGTTATAAAGATTGTTTGGTATTGAATATTCACCTTGCAGTTACTGAGGTTGCTGTAAAACCAGTTTCTATCACTGTTGCATGATGTACAGTACAATATATATACTATATAGTCTAGTGAAAGTAAACCTTCGATATAGTGGACTAAGAGGGAGAGCAGTGAGTGGCCGGTAATGATGATTTTGAGGAACAGAGATGAGATTGTTTTGCAGTAACTGTGTCAATTACAAACAATTCTGTAACTAACGGACATCGTTGTTTCAACATCACAAGCAGATTTTGTCCCATTTCCAAAGACCATTAAATCAAAGTGCGTTAAATCGAAAGTTTACTTTTCTGATGTTAGTGATTAGTGCTTACAGGTTACTGTGGAATATTTCATACTTTTGGGTGTTAGTCTTGATCTTTTTTTATAAATACTTTCGTTACTACTAGATCTCTAACTTGTGCATGTGATCAATATATAGTCAGTGTCTGCTATAATATTTTTAATGTATTTTGTAGACTTATATGCCATTACGTGTAGCTTCCTTGCTGCCATATTTAAAAATGTTTAAAACTGGCTTTTTAATTGTATCTGTACAAACATTTCAATGTTAATCTTGTTCTCATTTTGGAATACTATTTATCCTTTTCTATATGGGTGTCTGCTGGAACTTTTAGAGGGAGGGATGCTGCAGTTGTTTCCAGCAGGGAGACATGTAAGGGTTTCTGACAGGGAGCCATGTAAGGGTTTCTGACAGGGAGACATGTAAGGGTTTCTGACAGGGAGACATGTAAGGGTTTCTAGCAGGGAGACATGTAAGGGTTTCCAGCAGGGAGACATGTAAGGGTTTCTGACAGGGAGACATGTAAGGGTTTCTAGCAGGGAGACATGTAAGGGTTTCTAGCAGGGAGACATGTAAGGGTTTCCAACAGGGAGACATGCAAGGGTTTCTAGCAGAGAGATATGTAAGGGTTTCTAGCAGGGAGACATGTAAGGGTTTCCAACAGGGAGACATGTAAGGGTTTCTAGCACGGAAACATGTAAGGGTTTCCAACAGGGAGACATGTAAGGGTTTCCAGCAGGGAGACATGTAAGGGTTTCCATGAGGGATACATACAGTAGTAATGGTTTCCATGTAGAGATGCAAGAGTTTCCAAGGGAGAGAGCAGAGGTTTCCAGGTAGGGAGGATAGTAATGGTTTGCAGTGAAGCAGCAAGGACTCTCATAGAGAGCACAAGGGAATAAACAAGCCAGTTGAATACTTGTATTCCATGAACACAGGTCTGATCCAGGCAGGGGCAACTGCCCCCTTCCTCTTGTTCCCTCCAACATGCCAGATAGGGGCAACTGCTCCCTTCCTCTTGTTCCCTCCAACATGCCAGGTAGGGGCACTACCCCCTTCCTCTTCCTCCTCCAACATGCCAGGTAGGGGCAACTGCCCCCTTCCTCTTGCTCCCTCCAACATGCCAGGTAGGGGCAACTGCGACCTTCCTCTTGTTCCCTCCAACATGCCAGGTAGGGGCAACTACCCCCCTTCCTCTTCCTCCCTCCAACATGCCAGGTAGGGGCAACTGCCCCCTTCCTCTTGTTCCCTCCAACATGCCAGGTAGGGGCAACTACTCCCTTCCTCTTGCTCCCTCCAACATGCCAGGTAGGGGCAACTGCCCCCTTCCTCTTGTTCCCTCCAACATGCCAGGTAGGGGCAACTGCCCCCTGTCCCTAGCACATGCCCATGGACAGTGTTCAATTATTTCTTAGCACATGAGACTATTTCTCTGTTCTCTGTATTGTCCACTTTGTGTTCAACTGTTACTGTATGAATCTTAAAGGTTTGGTATTTATTTTGACAGTAATAATAACATTGAGCTGGTATATTTTCCCAGTCACTATTCTGCTTCACCTCTCATAGATGGAATGTGTTTTATGCTAGTGAAAGGCTCTTGATTGAAGGAATGGAGCCACATTTTGCCTCATACCTGTTTACCTTCCATTCTAGAAGTGATGTTTGACCCTTATGGCTTTAGTGATTCTCTATGAATAATAATAATAATGAAAATTATTAATAGTAATAATGATAATAGCAATAATAATAATAATAGTAATCTATTCTTCAAAAAATGTTGTTTTCTATTTTTTCTTCTCATCTGCCATTCATTTTTTTTGTTTGTTTGTTATGTATGTACGATAAAATATGAAGAATTAAAGTGACTATAATGTGGCTGGAATAATTCACAACTAACCCACAATTGTATGCTTGTATACACACGTAAATTATACTATATGATATACGTACTACAGTCGTACCCCGAGTTTCGGCCATAATTCGTTCCAGAAGGCTGTTCGAGTGCCGTTACCGAACGAATTTGTTCCCATAAGGAATGTAAATTAGATTAGTCCATTTCAGACCCCCAAAAATACACTTACAAAAGCATTTACAATAATACACTTACATAATTGTCCGAGTTGGGAGCTGTACAAAACTCAGGGTACCACTGTACGTACCTCTAATGTGAAGCACAGTGCTCGTAAGAAACCTTCAAGAAGATGGACAGCCTTTATAATAGTAAAGGGCTCTTGATCCAAGGAATTGTAGTTGCCCTTCCCTTTTTTTGGATTTAATCTGATTACTTCCCATTACAATGATGGTCTATGACAGGTGTAGGATTTCCCTTATTAATATAACAGCACTGTAATGAGAGAGATTAAGATCTTCACGTCCCAAAAGCAGGTTTCGGTGGTTACAAAAATAAGTGACGTGAATTATAAGTATAATGGAAAGCAAGTGTTTATGTTGAACATTACTAGCATGATGCTTGTAATAAGGAGTCACACCCTTTGTACAGTATCTTGCTTGTCTATTATTGCTTATATGATGGAAATAAATGGTATAAAATACTGACAGGATGGAAAAATAGATGCTAATGCAGGATAATGTGATCCTTTATTGAGAACACTTCTCCCACACAGCTTTATCAAATCACAAAGAGATCGGTTGGTAGCATTAAAAATGGGTTAGGCAAATATTTTTGTTAGTGATTTGGGTTTGAGAAGGACCTGTCCAGTATGGGCCAGTAGGCCTGCTGCATGGGTCATGGTGCCTTGGTGACAGGTGACCATTGAGTAGAAAAACAAGCAAATTTCATCTGAGAAAATAATTTTAATATGGGTGCAATGTTTTAAATAAGAGCAACATAGATGAGATGTAAACAAGTTAATGTGTGTCACTGCATATGTAGTATCTGTTCCACTAGGTTTTAATACTACATTATATTCATTCTCAGTATTTCAAAATTAATTTATTCCCTGAGGCTTGTCCTGCAATTTCAAAATTAAAAATGCTTTCTTTAGGCTGAAAAACATTAAATACATCCCTCCCAAATTATTTGTTTTAATATTTAAAAGATTTTTCAGTTGTTTAGTAGTCTACATATTAAAAAAATAATGTACAGTGGTACCTCTACTTACGAGCAAAATTTGTTCCAGACGGCTATTCAAGGGCCGATACTGAAGGAATTTTTTCCCATAAGAAATAATGAAAATTAGGTTAATCCATTTCAGACCTCCAAAAATATACTTACAAAAGCACCTACAAAAATACACTTACATAATTGTTCGAGTTGGGAGCTGCTTGTAAGTAGAGGTACCACTGTACTCTGTTCGGTTTTCTTATGTCTCTTTAATTCCTAAATTTATTGTTACAACCATTTAAAGACCGTATATATAAGCTATCAAATATTAATTATTGTTAGGCTTTAGTTTGTCCAAAATGCTCTGCATACTAATGGGTTTTCTGCATGCACACCTAAATGTCACCATCTTTGTACAAACATTGTATCATGCTGAAATAAACAATCTGAAACAATCTAATCTAAACATTAGCCAACTTCTACGATGGTAGGGTGACCCAAAAAGAGGAAACACGTTAACCATTGTTCTTTCAATTGCTGTCTTGCCAGAAGCATGCTGACATGTATTATACTGTTGTTTATTAACGTGTTTATCATTATTTTTGCAGAAATCAGACGTGTTTACTGAAGGTGAAGAAGATCTCAATGATGAAAACACTGTTAATGGTGGTGAGGACGATGATGATGATGACCATGATAAGAGCATTGAGTTCCGATCAGAAATTGGCAGTACAGGTAAAGATTTGATGATTAGTAAATTGTACAGTGTTAGCAGCGCTCTATCTACGTTTTAACCCTTAACTGTCCAAACAAAGATCTACGTTCTCTTGCCCAGCTTTCCGAATATTTTTATTTTTTTATTTTAAATAGAGGACATTTTTTACATAAAGTAATGTAAAAAAAATTATTTTTGTCAGTACTTACGGAGATATAAGGCCACAAAGTCGGTGCTTGTTACTCACCTGACGGCAACACAAAGTCCTGCCTCTTGCAGAAGTGTTGCCAATATACTCTCACCAACTGAGACAGCAAACAGACTTAATGTTTTCTTCTCCACCATAGGAAAGAATCTAGCGAGTAAAATCCCAAGCTCGAACACCCGGCCAACAGACTACCTCACCAACACCTACCCTAATACACTATTCCTAGCTCCTACCAACCCAATGAAAGTCTTGCTCATAAGCAACACCCTTAAAAACAAGGCAGGAGACATAAACAGCTTACCACCTTTTATGTACAAAAAAGCTTCACAGGTACTGTCACCAATTATAGCAACACTATTCAATAAATCCATTGAAACCTCTACCTTCCCATCAATTCTCAAAATAGCTAGGGTCACCCCGATCCACAAAGGAGGTGATCAAACTGACTTGAATAATTATAGACCAATTTCTAATTTACCACTGCTTTCTAAAATCTTTGAAAAATTAATTCATAGACAGATCTATTCCTACCTCGTCTCACACAATGTACTCAACCCTGTCAATTTGGATTCAGGACCAACAAGAGCACAAACGATGCTATTACACACATGTTAGAGTTAATATACACCGCACTTGAGAAGAAAGAAGTCCGCTGGGAATTTTCATAGACCTATGCAAAGCTTTTGATACAGTCGACCATGATTTACTGCTCACAAAATTAGCACACTATGGTATAAGGGGCACCCACTCAACTACCTAAAGTCATACCTTAGCAACAGAAGCCAATACGTGTACACAAATAGAGCGAACTCTTCCACACAACAAATTGCAGTTGGAGTCCCTCAAGGAAGTGTCCTGGGGCCACTCCTATTCCTCATTTACATAAAGGACCTACCAATGCATCACAACTACTCAAACCCATATTATTTGCAGATGACACAACATATGTCTTCTCTCACCAAAATCCAATCATACTGGCCAACACTGTTAATGCCGAATTACAAAAATATCAACATGGATGACAACAAACAAGCTTACTCTCAATACTGACAAGACCTACTTCATTCAGTTTGGAAACAAAGCCACAAATGTTCCACTTAACATAACGCTCAATGGTTCACCCATCACAAGACTCACAGAGGGAAAATTCTAGGAATCCACCTTGACAATAGTCTTAAATTCCAAACACACATACAACAAATTTCCAAGAAAATCTCAAAGACAATAGGCATATTATCAAAGATACGCTATTATGTACTACAATCAGCTCTCCTTGCACTATATCATTCACTTATCTACCCTTATCTGACCTATGGAATCTGTGCATGGGATCAACAACATTAAATCACCTTAGACCACTCATAACCCAGCAAAAGGCCGCAGTCAGGATGATGATAAATTCCGCTCTAGACAGCATACTCCACCAATATTCAAAACTCTAAAACTACTCACCGTAGAAAACATTCATACCTATTCATGTGCCTACTACATACACAAAACTCTACATGCTAATATCAACCCTCCGCTCAAAATTCTCCTCAACAACTTTAATAGGTCCCACGGCCACAACACAAGGCACAGATCACTTTTTGACATACCCCGAGTCCATACCACCAATGTACTAATTCTATGCACATAAAGGGCCCCAGAATCTGGAATTCATTACCAGTAAATATTAAGTTAACCTTGTCTGAAAATCAATTTTAGACTCTTCTCAAAAATCACCTACTCACCCTAAACTAAATACTCATACTGTAAACTACTTTAAAAAATGCTCAATGTTATTTTCCTTAAGATAATCTCAATTTTATATTATCATCCACCTAAACACTCGTTACAATTTAATATCATCATAATGTCATTTCAACAGTATATCATCATATTGTAATTTGAAATAAACTATATAACTAGAATAAACTCAATCAATTTCTCTAGTATTATGTACATAGTATATAAGTCATTAGATTAACCTGCCCCTAATGCCATGGCATGCAGTGGCTCTCCTTGCATTTCAGTTTTATGATTGTAACTACCAATATACAGTGGTACATCGAGTTACGATATTTTTTCGTTCGAGAATGCTGTTCAAGTGCCATTACCAAACGAATTTATCCCCATAAGGAATAATGTAAAATAGACTAGTCCTTTTACACCCCCAAAAATATACTTACAAAGCATTTAAAAAATAAACTTACATAAAGGGCGATTTTGGGGACCATCGTAACTCGAGGTACCACTGTATATGTATACAGTGGTACCCGACTTACGATGGTCCCCAAACACACCCTTTATGTAAGTTTTTCAAATGCTTTTGTAAGTGTAATTTTGGGGTCTAAAAGACTAGTCTATTTTACATCATTTCTTATGGAGATAAATTCGTTTGTAATGGCACTGAACAGCATTCTGGAATGAAAAATATCGTAATCGGGTACCACTGTACTTACTGCAAAGAAATAAAAAATTATTTTATTTTATTTTATTTTTTATATAATTTTTATGTTCTGATAATTACAATTTGTAGTAGTTCTTGTGATTTCATAGCCAATGTTTGTTCTGACACTAATATTAGGTACTGAAATAGTACTCAGTCACAAACACACTGACAGGTGAACATTTTCACCTGCCTTGGTCACCTACTATTGTCTAGAAATATACAAAGTATTTATAGGTCCCAGCAATGTTTTAGACATGCTGGAGTATACTATATGAAATTCCTTGAAGCATCGTGCGGAAATCCACTGGGTCAATTTATTTAGCAACGCTAGTCTTGGTTCATTGTTTATAGAATTAACCATTATTGTTGTTATCACAGCAAATCAATCCTGTCTCTTTCCACCATAGTCATCATTACCAGCTACCTGCTTCCCTGTATTATTCAGTTAAATTGAGAATTTAATTTGTTTTCTTAAGATTAAGTAATGTTTAATTTTTTTTTTTAACTCTCCGGCCATTTTCACTGAGGCAGGGTGACCCAAAAAGAAAGAAACACTTACACCATCATTCACACATAATCAGTCTTTGCAGAGGTGCCAGATATGACAGTTTAGATGTCCTCCCAAAAAGCCAATATCTTAAACCCCTCCTTTAAAGTGCAGGCATTGTACTTCCACCTCTAGGACTCAAGTCTGGTTTACATTTTAATGTTTAATTTATACACAGTATATCACCGCCTTCATAGTCAACTGACAGCCTTCGAGGAGACGAAGACAAAACATCAGTGATCAGTGAACGTGACGAAGACCTAAGCACACTGCCTGATAATATGGACCTAGCAGATGGCCCCATCCCTCCTCTCTTTCTTCATTTTACTTGTACTGTTCGAGTTGCTGGTCATGTACAGTCTACTATATCTGTGAAGACTCTACCCACATGTCTCGGTAAGATTTGAGAAAGGCCACCAAAACTTTGTTATTTTCTAGTCTAAATTTAACCTCTGTACCAGCTATAAGTAATTTTTTCCATTTTGCTTTAATTTTATTAGTAAATTTGTTCAGTCTTATAATTAGCAAATGTTAGTGAATAGTTTTTGTTAGGTTTTTAGGAAAAAGTTGTAGGCTTTATTTTTCATTACATTGGTTTGTTTTGCAAAGTTAAATTTTGATCTAACCTGCTGATGTTTGGTTCAGTATTTTACAAAGTTACTATGTAATGCATTCATTCATGTAGAATTAATTTCCTAAAATGTTGCAAAACGCTTGACAATATATTTTGTGTGACTTTGTATGTCTAAATATCAATACCACTAGGAAAATAATCATCTAGGCTGAATCGCAACATGCCATAGACCTACTCCAGCCTATATGTAACTGGACTTCCTACATGTTGGGTCAATGCTAGTCTAGGAACTGATGGATTTTAAGATGCTGGACCAATTCCAGCCCACATCGTAAAGGGCCTGCATATCCCGTCTGCAGTATGACCTATCCAGACCATCCTGTTTAACCCTTTGACTATCAGAGGCCCCTCTCTGAAACTGTCATTCTATGTCGGGAAATATTGAGAAAAAAAAAAAAATTTTTATCAAAATGTTAAGATTATTTTTCTGATTGTTTAAATCCCCAAAAATTTTGCGATCAGTATTTACCGAGATATAGAGGCGTAAAGTTGGCAAAAAATGAGCCACGTATGGCAACGCAGCAAATGCCGCTCACCGGTAAACTTTAGTTTACTTCCTTTCGTAGGTTTCTTGTTTATTTCACTATTTTATTTTTTTACATAACTTATGTGGCCTGTGAGACCAAAGTAAGGTGCAATGTTATATATATACACTCGTTGTATGCAACACAATAATCACACAAACATTAGTATCATTATATTGTTTTACAGAAATGTTTTATTACTATTGTTCTATAATATATACTATACAGTACATATATAATGACTGTACACTTTCCATCAACTGCAATTAACACTTCAAAGCTCAAACTGTGTGTGTGTGTGTGTGTGTGTGTGTGTACTCACCTATTTCAATGGTTGCAGGGTCAAGTCATAGCTCCTGGCCCCGCCTCTTCACTGAGGTGCTACTAGGTCCTCTCTCCCTGCTCCTGGGCTTTATCA
>WNWK01012522.1:0-59257 GCA_009830355.1 Cherax destructor
AGGCCTAGCTGACATAAATGAAATACTAGTATATAGAAACCCCTTTTTGGTTATGCAGAGTTTTTCGGGCAAATTAGGTCAATTTTGTCCCGGGATGCGCCCCCCCTCAACAAACCCCATATACCTAAACTGATGGGTGAACATAGACAATCTGTGTGGAAACATGTCCGATTTTTCCCCCCCCTTCCCCGGGGAATTTTCCAACCCCAACCCCCTCACCGTGAAAAGGGGGTTAAAAAGGGGGAAAAGAAGGGAAAAAGAAGTTCATTCTCAATAGACACAAATTTAAAATTTTAATGAACTTTTTAAAACACTACATTAAAAAAAAAGGAAATCAGGGGAAATCATTGGAATCAGACCCATTGCTGGAGAATGTTTCAAACTTTCAGTGTTGGTGGGTTTTATTAAAAAATTTTTGGCGTTCACTCTCAGATGTGTAAATTTCAATTTCCAATTTCATTACATTGTTTACCATGTAGTAACTAGACATTGCCACTTCTGATCGGCATCACCCCCAAACTTTTGGGTTTTTTAAATAAAAACATTTTTATATTGATTTTGAGCTGTGTGCGTGCCAATGCCCCATTTACAGATTTTTTTAATTAGATTTTTTAAAAAAAAAATGTTTTAAATTTAATGATAGTTTTTTTTTTATTTTAAAAAAAAATGCCCCTCTAGGATAACATTATAATGCCTCTTTAATTTAGCTTCACAGTTGGTGTTTTTAAAAAAGGTTTGATTAAAATTTGTTTTGTATATGTCTTCTTAATTTGCAATTTTTTTAAAGAAGTTGAAATATTAATTTTAATAAATCTTCTGATTCTTTTAAATCTTTAATGATGCTGTTTGCCCCCTGCACTTTTGGGGGGAAAGCTTTTAAATCCAATGTCCATACAGCGTCTGGGAAATGGAAGATAAAGAGTACGCCACTTTCCGGGGAGCAGATAACTTGCCCCAATCCCCCCAGGAACGGACGAATACCGAGGCAGACCCAAAAAAAGTCCATTGGGGGTTAAAAGGTTTTTTGGGGTTGGAAAACCCGAAGGCACCCCTGGGGCAATCAGAATAATCACCATAGATGGAGAAATGCCCCCAGAGATAATAAGGTGAGTTTGGGTTAGCTTCCCCCAAAAATAGAACAAGTTTTCCCCTTTTAGTCATATGATGACCCACCACGGAAATTTTTTGGTTTCTGACGGACCCTTTTGAGGGTTTAAAACCAGTCTGTCCCTTTAACAACTAATTTGGGGGGAGTATTAACAGAAGAAATTTTGCCACAGATCAAACACTTAAGAAACGGCCACCCCAGGCTGCCAGTACCCAGCAAAATTTTCTACTGATGACTACATCCCACAACCTTAAATTTTTTTGCAGCAAGTTCTGCGAGGAAAGATGGGGGGAAGAAGAAGCTACCGGAATACGACCACAGCAGAGAAATGGTTAACCAAAACCGGGGAAAAAACCAAAATTGTTGTAACTGTTTTACTGAGTTCATACCTGAAGAAAATTAAACTGTTTTTTTTTGTTGCTTCATTAATGTTTGAAAAAGGGGGGGAAAATGGGTTATCCCGGGTAACCCCCTCCTCATCCGTTCCAAAAGCAAAAACCACAAATATTCGCACAGAATTTCCCCTTTTTTCAGTAAAAAACCCCTTGGCTTTGGAATTCTCAGAACAAAAAAAACAACTTCCCCTGCAGCGGGGTTTTTTACATCAGTCCCTTACCGGAAAAAAAGTCCATCGTTAAGCTACAATGCATTTAACCTATTAAAAAAAGAGGTCTTGGGAACCTCTCGAGAACATTTTTTTAGTCTTCTTCCGTTTGTTTCGGCTAATTAAAAAAGGTTCGATTTAGCTGTTCAGGGGAAAAGAAATCACTTGACAGAGGGCGCCCCGAAAAAAGAGAACTCAGCCAGATTTAGCAGCGGCTCAAAACCCGGTACCTAGTTGGTGGCACTTTTGGTAGGAACACATTTTCTAGTAGGAGAACTTCCCCTTGGGGAAATAAGGGGGGAAGGGAAAAATCTGCAACTCTTTCTCAATCCTTTTAATTGCAAATCAACTCAACCAACTAGAAAAACCCCGATACCCCCCTACTAACAGCATTATACTGGGATCACCTCTGGATCAACAGGCTTTTAAACAGTCCTCGAGGGGGTGGGGAAAAATGAGAGATTTGGATGTTCCTTTTCTTGAATTTCTCTCAAAAGGGTCTAATCCTACCCAAGCTAACCTATATCTTAAGATGTGCACCCCCCAGTAACAAACCAAAAAATTAGGTAACCCCCTTGACAAACCCCTGATATCAAATTTAAGGAAAGCACTAAATCTATCACTGGAAGATTACCACGGAATCAAGTATCAATTCCAGTAAGACTGGGGGGAAAAAAATTCCCCAAACCATAGTTTTTTTTCCCGTATTTCTCTTTTCATGCCAAATTAAATGATGGCATCGGAAATGTCACACCAGGTATGTGTTGGCCCATACGTAGAATGAATTGGAGTATCGACTAAATGTGTTACAAGAAATTAAAGGGGGACGTTTGGGGTTATAAAAAAACGACCATCAAGGTATCATATGTGGAAAACTTCATATTCACATCTTTTTTCCCTTTTTTTTTAAAAAAAAAAAATAAAAATAACTTTTTTACATTCTCTTGATAAATAGGGGAAGAGAACCTGTATGAGAGTAAAAACCCAAATTACAAGACTAAAGCCAACTTCCGCGGTAAACAGTATACTCGTAATTAATACACAGCAGGCATTTCCCTCTGGATTATATCTTTTTTTGGGTTGGTCTATATCAGTTCTTCGCATTTTGTACATTGCAAAAGTCAGAAGTTTTAGACTATGATGTTCCTGCACTCTTGACTCTTGGAAAAACAAGCATCAAAAAACATGAGAAAATTTTGACTCGCTACGGTAAGTTCAAACTTGAGTTGAATCCCCAAATAAATCTATGACAGAGAAGACAGTTACTCACTTTTTTGCCACAAAATTTAAAAAGATAATAAAAAAACTTTTTAAATAAAGATTAAAATTGTGCTTAAAAAAGGGGAGTATCGGGGAAGAAGAAAAAAAGTAACTATTAAAGGTCTAAATTTTACTGGTCAACAATGGTTTCAGTTCAAATTTAAAAAGTGTTTCTAAAAAACCCCCCGGGGGAAAATTTCACCAAGACAGCCATCATGGAGAAAAAATATCAGGGACACCTGATAGGTTGACTACTGCTGGGGACTGGTGCAAGAGGGCCGTACTGAACACTGGTGCAAGAGAACCGTACTGAACACTGGTAAGAGAACCGTACTGAACACTGGTGCAAGAGAACCGTACTGAACACTGGTGCAAGAGAACCGTACTGAACACTGGTGCAAGAGAACCGTACTGAACACTGGGAAAAAAAAACCGTACTGAACCTTTTGGGCAAGAGAACCGTACTGAACACTGGTGCAAGAGAACCGTACTGAACACTGGTGCAAGAGAACCGTACTGAACACGCGAGGAAAAACTGAAACTTTATGTAAATATGTTTGCATCCCCTATACAAAAAAATTTTATTTTTTTTAAGCCTGCCTTCCCAACTGCTAGACCACTATGATATGGTCTTAGATGCCTGGAAAACAAGCAGAATGGATGTAGTATACACAGTTTTTTTCCAAAAAACCCTTGGGAAGTGCGATCATGGTGAAAACACAAAAAAATCTAAAGGGGGTAACTGGCAAAGTAGGCAGATGGATCTTCAACTTCCTAACCAACCCCAACACGAAGAGTAGTGGTAAACAGAGTTAAATCGGATGCTGCCATAGTGAAGAGCTCTGTCCCACAAGGCACAGTACTGCACCTATCCTGTTCTTCATTCTCATATCAGACATAGACAGAGATTAAACCACAGAACTGTATCATCCTTTGCAGACGATACTAGGATCTGCATGGTGTGTCATCCATTGAGGACACTGCAAATCTGCAAGAAGAAAAACCAAAAGCCAATGGGCAACAGAGAACAATATGATGTTCAATGAAAAAAAATTCCCCTTTTCTCCTTAGGAAAAACCCCGGAGGAATTAATAGCTAGGACTGAGTTTTAAAAAACCCAAACCCCCAAAGAGCGGAAAAAAATGTGAAGGACCTGGGTGTGGTAATGTCCGAAGACCTCACCTTCAAGGACCACAACAATGCCACTATTACAACTGCAGGAAACTGATAGGATGGATAATGAGAACATTCAAGACAAGAGATGCCAAGCCAATGATGACCCTTTTTTTAAACACTTTGTTCTCTCTATTTTGGAAAAATCCCGTACATTAACATCCCCATTAAGGGGCCAGGTGAAATTGCAGATCTAGAGAATGCAGAAACCCTTTTTACTGCACGTATAAGTTCCATCAAACCCTTTTAACTACTGGGAACCCCGGGGAAGCACTAGACTTATATTCACTGGAGCGCAGGCGAGAGATTTCATAATCTACACCTGGAAGATTCTGGAGGGACTGGTCCCTAATATGCACACATAAATCATTCCATACAAAACCCCAAAAAGACTTGGCAGACGGTGCAACGCCCCCCAGTAAAAGGGGTAGGGCGCCACTGGTACACTAAAAAAAACACAATAAGTGTCCGGGGCCCAAGACTGTTCAACAGCCCCCCACCAGCCATTGGGGGGTTTCCAGTAGACCTCTGGTTGCCTTCAAGGGGGGGAAAGATACCTAAAGTCGGGGCCGGGGCCCCGCCGGGCTGTGGTTCGTACGTTGGACTACGTGCAGCCAGCAGTAACAGCCTCGTTGATCGGCCCCCGATCCACCGGGGGGTCAAAAGACCGGGCCGCGGGGACGTCGACCCCAATCCCTCCTTTTGACCCCAGGTAGATTATAATTTTTACATTGAGAAAAATTAGTGTGTCATTGCATACACAAAACGTAATATCTATGCATGATATAATATACCTATGATTGTTAAGTAGCATATATCGTGGGGTTTTTTAACTTTAAAAAACCAAAATATTAATCAAAGGTTTTTTTAAAAAAAATTTCGTGATTGAGATAAACAAGCTCAGATTCGTGATCAATGCGTCAATGTTAACCTAAAACAACCAATTTGGCTCTTGAGCTGGGGTAAAAGTTCAAATTTGTTTTTTTATTGTTAATTTTAAAATCACCTGCATAACCAACTCTGTTACAGCAAGGACATGAAAAAAAGTCATCAGTGGGAGGAAAAAAGGGATAATAGTAACGATAACTTAACTCAGTGGTAAAGATGACGAAATATTTAGCCATTATTGACACTGAATCTGATGGATGTCTCGACTATTAACTGATGGATCACTAAATCCCAAAAAGTGGTGTTGTTTTTCCCCGCGCTTTCTGCAGTTAAAAACAATATTTATCTTAAATTGGCCACTGAAGTTTCTTAAAAAAAATAGAATCAACTTTGTTGCTTTCCCCCGGGTTCAGTGTCAGCCTGTTCAATTTAAACTTGAAATATCTCCAACAATATTGTAGAAGAAATGAAAAAAAAGCTAAAAAAATAACAAAACATTTATAAAGTTTGGGTGGATACCATCTCAAGTTAACACCCCCGGAAATGACAGAACAGATAAATTTGCAGAAATATAATCACAAAAAAAATACAGACTATTTTTTTGGAGAACCACTGCAGTAAATTACAATGAAATTTTAAATCAAGACTCTAGACTCCTTTGAATAGGAATGTTTATTTGTGTTAAAAAAAATAGGTGGAAATAGAAAAGTAGAGAATATGGTGAGGATGTGTTTAGGTTACCTGTATATGTGACAGGGGTTTTAGCAACCCAAAAGGGAAAAAGACAATAAAAAAGTGTGTGGGGGCAATGATAAACACTTTCCGGCACCTTGTCTTGCAATGTAGCAGGGGGAAAAAGGTAGACAACTACCGGTAGCATTTTAAAAAAAAAATCATGATTTGCTGCAATAAGATGATGGAAAATTTAAAAAAAGGTTGATACCTATACATCGAAAAAGAAAAGGATGAAGGTTACATCAACAGTGGTAAGTTAATTATATGGAGTGTAATTTAACGTCGGTATTTCCTTAAAACCCTCTCAAGGTAAAATATTAAAATGTTATGGATTTGTTTTGAATAGCTGTAATGATATCCTTGGCCTTGCTTCCTTAATAAATTTTTTTATTATGAATTCAATAGCTTCCCCTTTTTTTTGGGGGGGTTTTCTCCAGCACTAGATCGTCTGATACAACACACCAAGAAAGTAGATAACGCTATTTGTGTTTTTTTGAACGCCCTACAATGCATAATGAAATTATAAATTTAGTCATTATGTTTTGTAATTTTTTTAAATCTTTTATCCTGGCCAAACATTTGAATATGCGAGTATTTTCCCGGGGTGTACACAGACAAGTTTTACCAGCCCCTTTACTTAACTATATCACATCACACAAACTAAAGGGGGCGTGAAAAATTTTAAATTTTTATATATCTATTTAAAAACATTCAATGATGATTAAATATAAATAACCCCTTTATGTGCATCACGCCACTTTTTTTTCCACTTAAGATTAGGAAGCGGGGCACCATAGTCTATAAAGGGAAAAAAGTAATGCCGCCTGGGACCAAAATATGTTTTTTATTATGATATAAATAATTCAGCGGGGTAAACCCCAATTTGGAGGGGGGTGACTGTCTCTGTGTTGGCATGAGAAACAAAAAGGGTTTTGAAGCAAATATTCTTGAAAATCGTTAATAAAAAGTATACTAAGTATAAGATATAAGAACAAAAGAAAAAAGGGAAAATGCAGCATGCCTTCTGGCCCATGCGGCGGCTTCCCCCCGGCTTGGGAATGCCTTAACCTAGTCAGGTCAGTCACATTCCTTGGGGGAAGGACGGCATCTGACCTAGTAGCACAAGCTAGTCGGGGGCCAACTCAAAACCACACCCCCTCATGATTTACCCCAACCTTTTTTTAAAAAATACACAACATCTTAGCTTCTATGACGGCTCGGGGGTTTGTTCCACTCATCCACAACCTATTACCAAACCAGTGCTTTCCTATATCCTTCCTGAATCTGTTTTTTTTCCAATTAAAACAACTGTTTGGGGTCCTGTCTATGCTAGATATTTTAGCACGCTATTTACACCCCCTTTTTTATTCCTTTTTTTCCTTTATACACCTCAATCATATCCCCCTAATTCTACGCCTTTCTAGGGGAGTTCAGGGCCTAAATCTATCCTCATGGGGAAAGGGTTTCTGATACATGGGATCAACTGTCCATAGTTAACGATAGTACAAGTGAAAAGTGAAAAGGGGAAAAAACGCTAAACATGTAAGGATCATTCAGCGCTTGAAGATTGTGAGGCAGATTCGTTCCAAGGAAAAAGGAGAGTAGCTCCAATTCTTTGAACCCCAAAGCCCTTCACCGGTATCAAAGCAACCCCATCCCCCTTTAGGGACATAAGGGGAAAATACCCTGAAAAAACAAGACCCTATCTGGGTTTTTTTTGAGGGGAATGGACAGGAAGAGAGTGAAGTGCGTCATATTCTTGGGGGGTACGTCACTTGTCCATTACACTATGCAAGATACCTTGCATGACCTCCCCCACATTGGTCAAATTTTACCACCTACGATTTTTTCCCCCTCTTCTGCCTACAGTATATAAGCCACTTTTTTTCCCAAAAAGCTGTATTCTTTTCAAAAATTTATGGAGTGATTACATCGACCCCCTGGCTGAGGGACTTTTCCCCAAACTCCTCCCGTTCTTCACCATTCTCCTTTGTATGGACTGGGGGAAGGGGCCCTGTGTGGCGAAACGTTTTCATTAAAGATACCCAAGTGTTGACATGTGTCCCCTTTTATCAACATGTCGGTTCTCCCCAACCATTCATCTACAATACCTTCACTATAGAGGCACACCTTCACTATCAAGCATACAATCCTTCACTATGCAAAAATACAATACCACTATGCAAGAAAAAAACCCTTTACTATGCAAACATACAAAAAACCCTTTACTATCCCAAAAAATACAATACCTTCACTATGCAAGCATACAATACCTTCACTATGCAAACATTAAAAAACCCTTTACTATGCAAGCAAAATACCTTCACTATGCAAGCATACAAACCTTCACTATGCAAGCATACAAACCCCTTAATTTTTCAAGCATACAATTTTTTCCCCCATGCAAACATACAATACCTTCACTATGCAAGCATACAAACCTTTCCCCCTGCAAGCATACAAACCTTCACTATGCAAGCATACAATACCTTCCCCCATGCAAGAAAAAAACCTTCCCCTGCAAGCATACAAAACCCCTTACTATGCAAGCATAAAAACCTTCAATTTTCAAAAAACCTTCCCCCATGGAAGCATACAATACCTTCACTATGCAAAGCCAAAAAAACCTTCACCATGGAAGCATACAAACCCCTTACTATGCAAGCATACAAACCTTTTTCTATGCAAGCATACAAACCTTCACTATGCAAGCATACAATACCTTTAATTTTTCAAGCATACAATACCTTCACTATGAACATACAAATTTCAAACATACAAAAACCTTACTATGCAAGCATCAATCCTTCCAATTTTTCAAGCATACAATACCTTCACTATGCAAGCATACAATACCTTCACTATACAAGCATACAAACCTTCACTATGCAAAAAAACAATACCTTCACTATGCAAGCATACAATACCTTCTTTTCCCAACATACAATATTTTACTACGAAAGCAAAACCCCTATGCAAGCATACAATACCTTAAATTTTGCAAGCTTTAAAACCTTACAAAACCCAAAAAACAATCCTTCCACGCAAGCATATAATACCTTCACTATACAAGCATAAATACCTTCACTATGCAAGCATACAATACCTTAAATTTTGCAAGCATACAATACCTTCCCTCCCAAAAACATCAATACCTTCACTATAAGCATACAAACCTTCACTATGCAAGCATGCAATACCTTCACTACAAAAAGCATATAATCCTTTTCCTTTATAAAAAGCATACAATCCTTCAAAAATCCAAACAATCCTTCCTATCAAGCATAAATACCTTCACTATGCAAGCAAAAAAACCTTCACTATGCAAAGCATACAATACCCTTCACTATGCAAGCAAAAAACCCCATAAAAACATACAAAATCCTTTTTCACAATGCAAACATACAATACCTTCACTATGCAAGTATACAATACCTTCTTTTATGCAAGCATAAATACCTTCACTATGCAAGATAAAACCTTTTTTTATCAAAAACCCCTCCTTAATTATAAAAGCTACAATACCTTCACTTTAAAAACATACCTAGAAACTTTGTCTTACACTGGCCAGCCCCAAAACCCCCAACCCCGCAACATTCCATTTTGGTAAGGGGGGTATACATGTTGCCACTGGTAGCGTCATATTTACAACCCCTTCATGTAAAGGTCACTAAAAAGCATAAAATTTCCCCATACTTGGGATCGTAAACAAATTTTTACGTCCATATTCGGGGTGTATTAATGGAAAGTAAAAAATCATGTTCTGAAATTTTTTTTATCATATGTCTCAGTGAAAACTAAAACATACCTGGAATATACCGGGGGGGTTTGGGATAACCCCCAAAAGGTCGGGTTTTTGAAAAGGCCCCCGGTGGATCAGGTCCTGAAAAAACCATTTTTTTAAAATGCTGGCCGGGGGGAAACTGACTCAAACAGCTCGGCTGATCAAGATTGACTTTAGGTGCCTGTAAAGCACCTTTTTAAAAAACAGACAGTGGTCTTTGGGGAAACCCCCCCTTATGTATGCTGGAAGGCAGTTGAACAGTTCTGGCCCCCCTGACACTTACTGTGTTGTCTCTTAGCCTACTCGTGGTGCCCCATTTTTGTTCTGGGAAATTTTTTATTGAAATTTTTTTACTTTCATAGGGAGTGATTTTGTGCCCAAATTTGGGACTATCCCCGGGTTTTCCCCAAGTGTTTTTTATCTATATTTTTTGCCTGCTTTCCCGGGGAAAAAAAAACCAAAAGGGATTCCCCAGTTTTTCCCAGTAATTTAGGTGCTTATGCGTGCCATGAAAGTTCTCTGTACATTCTCCGGGGCTGCAATTCCACCTGCCTTAAAAAGGGGGGGGTAGTGCCCGCAGTATTTCACCCCCAGACAGAACAAACGTTTTTAAAAGAATCGTCATGGACTTTTTCCCCCGTTTTAAGGTTTTATTAACAATTCCCCTCATTTTCCCCGCAGATTTTTTGATACATTGTTGTGATCTTTCAAAATGATATCCTCTTTTTCCTCCCAGGTCCTTCACATTAATTTTTTTTATATTTTTTTGGTTGTAATTTGTTTTATACTCGATACAGTTTTAAATTCCTCGAGTTTTCCATACTGGGTAATTAAATTTCTCTTCATATTGGTTTTTGCAGCCCATTTAAAGATTTGGTTGATGTCTGCTTGGGGTCTTGCAGTGTCTTCGATGGATGACACTGTTATGCAATTCGTGTGTCATCCGCAAAGGAAGACTCGGTGCTGTGGTTTACATCTCTGTCTATGTCATTGAGGATAAGGAACAGGATTTGGGCGAGTACTGTTTGTGGAACCAAGCTTTTCCCCGTAGCCGCCTCTGACTTTACTCTGTTTACTTTTTTGTGTTTTATTTGTTAGGAAGTTATAGATCCATCTACCAATTTTTTTTGTTATTCCTTTTTCATTTTTGTAAAAATTACACCATGGTCGCACTTGTCAAAGGTTTTAAAAATCTATGTATACTACCCCCGATTTTTTCGTCCTCTAGGCATTTTAAAAACCTTGTCATAGTGGTCCAGAGTTGGAACAGGCAGGAGCGGCCTGCTCTAAACCCATGTTGCCCGGGGTTTTGTAACTGATGGACATCTAGGTATTGGGGTCATGTTTTTAGAACCCTTTCAAAGATTTTTTGGGTATGGGACGTTAGTGCTATTGGTCTGTAATTTTTTGCAATTGTTTTACTGCCACCTTAGTGCGGGGGGGTTTTCTGTTGTTTTTAATGACTGGGGGATGACCCTGTGCCAATGCTTTTTCTCCATAGAATGCGGGGAAAGGAATTTTATGACATGGTTAACTTCATCCCACTGTATGCTTTTGTTACTGAAGTTGAATTTGGTGAAGGCACCTTCATAACTGGTCCCTTTTTTCTGGTCAGGGGGCCCCTACATGTTGTACCTCTATTATATTGTGATCTGAGGGGTTGTCTTTGATACTGTTATATTTCGTATCGGATCATCATTGTTTGGGGAAATGAGGTCCCCTGTATTTTTTTCCGTCTTGTTGACTATTATTTGTTGTTTAAGGGAAAAATTTTTGCAGAAATTTAATAGCTCATTTTGTGTGAATTTTCGTCTGAGCTGCCTCCTGGGGTTTTCTCTGCTAAAACATTTTAACCATATTCCTCCACTTTAGGTGTCTTAAGTTGAAATCACCCCAGCTGCAAGATGTTTGGGCAGGAGTTGGGAGATTTTCCCCGATAGTGGTCAATTTTGAAAAACTTTTCCGGGAAATTTTTTTTAGAAGTAGCATCCGGAGGCTTGTATACAACCACATCACAAGGCTTTGGTTTTGATCTTTACTCCCAAAACTTCAACTACATCATTTGAGGTGTTTAGTAGTTCTGAGCAAATGAGTGACTCTGTGACATACGGGCCAACCTTTCCTTGTTGCCTGTTTACTCTGTCGCATCTGAAGGGGTTTAACCAGATCCTTTTTTTCGTTGAAAAAGTGATCCTTTATATAGGTCTCTGTAAAACCACAAACATTGCAGTTGACTCAGTGAGCAGTCCATTAAAAAAAAATATTTTGTTGTTTGTTGATGGCTTTCCCCCTTACAAAGATAAATGTTGTCGTACTGAGGTTTTGGGGGGGGCTTTGTTGGCACTAATATCTGTTGTTCTGGAGGGGGGGCCAATGACTGCCCTCCACTCCATAAGTGTTTTGAGTTGGGTGTAAGATTTCTGTCTTTTTTTTTGCCATTTTTTTCTTAGTAGCAAAAAAAACCTCCGTTTCTGGAGCGGTTGTGGCTCTCCTGGTTTGTTTCCCGGGGTCTAGTGATCTGTATCTTCTTCCCCCCTTTAGATGGTGTGCTTGACAATATTTTTTTGTAGCATTGTCTTTCATGGACTGACAAAAATTTCTGGGTGAAATAAATTACAAGAAAGAGTTACATTCTCCTGTTATCAAAGTTGTGGCTTTTTTTGGGTGGTCAAAACTGCACCCCCAAATTGTTTTTCCAGATATGCCATGCCTCAGATACCCAAGGCATAAAAATTTTCATAAATTGGATTCCTGTTTGCCAGGATTTGTTGTGCCTGCGTTCCCTACTGGTGAATTTTTTTTCTGTCCCCCCCTTAAAACTACAGCCCCTGTACTAACATTGGGGACCAGTTTTCACTGGTAATGTATCAACACACTTTTAAGAATCATCCCTTTTTTTTCATTTCCCAGTATTTCTACTTTGTAACCCCCAAAATTATATAACTATCTCTTTGTAACTCTGGAATTCATATAACTATCCCCCGGGCCACTATCTCCATCTGGTGCATTGTCATTGGGGCACCACCAGCACCATCTGGGGCACTGTCCCCCCGGACACCACCACCCATCTGGGCACTGTCCCCCAAAAGGCACCACCAGCACCATCTGGGGGCACTGTCCTAAAAGGACAAGCCCATCTGGTGCGCTGTTTTATGTCTGTTTTTAAACAAGTACTGTCCCCCAAGATAGCAGTAGAACCAGGGGTGACACCCCCCAAATTAACCCTTTTTTTATTTTATCAGCTGTTATACAATATTGTCATGTTTTAAAGGATCATTTTTTTTTGGGGTTCCTGTCTTTTAGTATGGATGTAATTTTCTCCCACAGGTGCCTCTCGCTTGGGCATACCCAAAAACATTTTCCTGATTTAATATCAATAGTGATTGATTGCTTAAAGTCCATAAATGACCCATGGGACCATTTTCCCACAGAGACTGCATGCAATCCAAGCAAGACTTCACGTGTTACTCTTCAGATTAAAAGTTTTTTTTGATGGTAATATATACTGTAGTTTAATATATAAATTTTTTTAGATTATAAAGATATTATTATTTTTATTATTATTATCTGACTTCCCCTGTTTGGTGAACTGGTGACTGGGGCCCCAAATTTTTACGTGTTGGGGGTATTGGTGATCTCGGGGGACCTCTTTTTTGGCCTGATTTGGGTTTTTTAAATATCACTGTATTTAATTTTTCTAGATTTTTCCCCCCCCCCCCCACATCAACAAATGCTACTGCATCACTTTTTAGCTATGGTAGAGAAATCGTAGGAAGTTTACTGGAAAATTTTTTTTGGTTTCTGTTGGATACTGCAACCACTGCCAACTCTGGAGAGGGTTTCGGGGATCAACGTCACCCGTGGCCCCCTCTGTGACTAGGCATCATGGTGGACCCCGGGGCCCGATCAACCAGGCTGTTACTACTGGCAGCACATAAACCGACATATGAGCCACAGCCCGGGGGATCAGGTTTCCGATTTGGGGGGGCCTATCCAAAGCCTTCTTGAAGACAGCCAGGGGTCTTTTTAATCCCCTTTTGTATGCTGGGAGGCAGTTGAACAGTCTTGGGCCCCTGACACTTATTGTGTTGTTTTTATCGTGCTAGTGGTGTCCCTGCTTTTCATTGAGGGGATGTTGCGGCCCCCCCCGAGTTTTTTTGTTTTTATGGGGGGTGATTTTCGGGAAATTTGGTCCCCCTCCTCTGGTATTTTCTAAGTGTATAAAACATGTATCTCTTCCGCCTGTGTTCCAGGGGGTAAATGGGGGAATTTTAAACGTTCCCAGTAATTTAGGTGTTTTACCCCCTTATGTTTGCTGTGAAGGGTTTTTGTACATTTTCTAAGTCAGCAATTTAAAAGGTTTTTTAAAGGTGCTGTTAGTGTGCAATATTCCAGCCTAGATAGAACAAGCGACCTGAAGGGTGCCCCTGGGTTTTGGGATCCCTATTTTGGGGAAAGGGTTTTCAATCCACCCCCTCTTTTTTTTAGCAGATGTGATTGAAAACAATGTTGTGGCCTTTGAAAGTGAGATTCTCTGACATTATCATTCCCAGGTCTTTTATTTAAATTTTTTTCCCCCCTTTTTTGGGTTTGGGAAATTTTTTTTTGCTCCTGATATATTTTAAAATTTCCTCACGTTCTTTATCGAAGTTTTTAAAAATTTCCCCTCAGCATTGAATTAAAATTGGTTGCAGAGATCTGAGCAAAGCTCACCCCCTCAACCTTTCCCCTCAAAATTTGTTAAGTTATACCATGAATTAAGGAAAGATCCGGGGCTTCCCCTTTTCGAAAGCAGACAAAGCAAATTGATAGTACTATGGAAAAAAGGAGATTATGGGGGAAAAATAACATATTTTTAAAAAGGGAACCCGACGTGCCTTTTGGGTTTCCCTATAGTTTTTTGTACACAAGCGCCCCGAGATGTTAGCAGGAAGGTTTGAGGGGTGTCACCCACTTTTACATTGGCTGCATCCCCCCAAAAACTTGTCAACAGCCAGCAGCTCTACCATAGCAACACAACCCCAAAAAATTACACCAACTGAACCAAAACAACAAAATTAAATATTAACAAAAACCATAGCAACAAAAAAAAAAAAACATCATATTAACTGAACCATAGCAACACTAGATCAAAACATCATATTAACTGAACCATAGCAACACAAAATCAAAACATCATTTAAAACTAACCCCCACAGCAACACAATATCAAAGCATCCACCACTGAACCAAAAATCAAACCCAAAACATTAACTAGCTGAACCATAGCAACAAAAAAATAAAACATCACACCGGGAAAAAGGTGGAAGCACAGGGGAGAACAACCCCCAAAAAGTCACAACAATTATATAAAAAATAACGTTGATGAGATTTAAATTATTATTTTTGTAAAAATACAGTTCCACATTTTTAAAAGAGAATCCGGGGAGGGGGTTTTGGGGGGGCCCGCCCGCGGCCCGATCTGAGACCAGGCCTCGTGGGGAAATTTTCAGTCTGAAAAAATCAGGCTGTTACTCGGGCGCAATAAACCGACGTAAGAACCACAGCCTGGCTGATCAAGAATTGACTTTATGTGCCTGTCCAGCGCCTTTTTAAAAACACCCATGGGATATCGGAAACCCCCCTTTGTATGGGGGGAGGGGAATAGTCTTGCCCCCCTGACACTTATTGTGTTGTCTCTTAGTGTACTCGTGGCGCCCTGCTTTTCACTGGGGAAATTTTATCTCCTGCCGAGTCTTTTGCTTTCGAAATGATTTTTGTGTGCGTTTGGTACTAACCCCTAGGATTTTCCAAGTGTATATTACCATGTATGTTTCTCGCCTGCGTTCCGGGAATACAAATCAAGGGACTTCAACCGTTCCAGGTAATTTAGGTGCTTTTCGTACTTGTGTCCCGGGAAATTTCTGTACACTCTCCAGGGGGGGAATTTTGTCAGCCTTAAAAGGGGGGAGTTAGTGGGAGTATTCCCCCCTAGAGGCAAGGATTTGGGGAAAAATCATCATGGGTTTGTCGTCCCTAGTTTTTAAAGGGTTCCCCCTTATCCATTCTATCATTTTTTTTGCAGATGAGGTAGATACATTGTTGTGGTTTTTTGAAGGTGGGAACCTCTGACATTATCAATCCCCCGGGCCTTCACATTGTTTTTTTCTTTATTGTGTGGTTAGGGGAAATTTTTGTATACCCTGATACAGTTTTAATTTCCCCAATTTTTTCCCTTTGAGTAGTTCAAACTCCAACGTTGGTGTATCTTAGAGGAAAGTCTGATTTTATTAAGCAGTATAGGTGTCTACTGGCTTCAAATTTTCAGCACCGGTGTATTCCCCTTGCACAAGTTCGCTTGTTACTGAAGTGTGCACGTGCCACTTTCCAAAAAGTACCACAAAAAAAAAAGGATACATTTTGTGTACAATAAGTTGAGAATGCCCCCTTTATGATCGGCTTCAAACTTTACTGTTGGCTTATTTTTACTCAAGTGAAGATTTGCTGTATTTGTGGACTATGTAAGTAACAACTTTATTAAATAAATTGGGGGAACTAATGCGATAACTAAAGAACGCCTCGTCTGAGTGGCTTCAAATTTTCAAAGCGGGTAACTTAGACGAAAATGAAGATTGCTTTAGGCTGTATACATAAAAAATTTGCCACTTACTGAAGAAATTGTGATTTGGTTTTTCCATGAAAAAAAAATTTTAGTGTTTCTTTTGATCAACTTCAATCCTTAAAAAAACCCATGTATTTTACTTACAAGATTCAGATTTTAATTATTCAGATATTGAAGATTTTAAAGTACAGGTGCTAGACCCTTGAATGTCTTTAGCTAAAACTTTTGAGTCTCTTCAAGATGGTTCCCCCCTCCTGAATATCTTGGGGGGGTTTTGAGGTTCATCTTCTGTAGTTCTTTGGGTTGAGGACTAAAAGGGGCCTTTTCTACGATCAACAGCGGCCGAAATAAACGTTACTTTTACATTTCAGTAAAAACACTGTTTTTTTTTATACTCTATAAGTCTGTATAAAAAAAGACTGAATACATATAAAAAAGCCAGGTTATCAACATTTTTTTAAATTGGGGTTGGGGCCCGGGGACCTGAGAAACCATGTTAGCTTTTTTGGGGGCCCCGGCACGGGGGGGTAATATGATTGCTCTTTTCTTAAAAAACAATTCGTTCACATAATAATGTTTCTTTTTTTTAAAAATTTTAGTGCATGTGTTTCTAAAGTGTCTAAACAAAAATCTATTTACTGGCATCAGGTATCCCCAGAGGGGGATCTAAAAACTCACTGAGCATTATATTTTTTTTTTCCCGTTTCTTTTTCGTGAAATGACTAGGGGAAATTTCCTTCAAACAACATTAAACATTCATTACTAGTATATCTCGCCTTTTTTTTAAAAAAACTTCACTTTTTAAATCGGCTCTTAATCAAACAGACCTTAATTAGATTCAGCGAACTGTGACCGGGATAAACGAGGGGTACAAATAAAGAGCAAAAGTATGTAACCAAAACAAAACTCGCAGCAATGGATTCAATTTTGATTAATTTAGACTTGGGGAAAAATATGTAAGTACTGGTTTGGCTATAGTTGTAGATGGCTTGAACAAACTCCCAAGTACCGTCATTGGCGGGAGCTTTGGGGAATGGGCTTAATACAAGTTGGAGGGAAACGAGTGATTATGGTTGGGGGAGTTGGGGCCTGTCAACGGGGTCAATAGGTTAAAATAAAAACATTACTTTATTAAGCCCCTTTGTTATCATTTAGTCCAGGAGTGGGGAAATTTTGGAACTAGGGGGGGCACTAAAAATAATCTGCTGCATGGTAGTCATCACTATTTACAGTAAAAGACCATGGTTAAAAAATAAATATGCATAAAATTCACCTTCAGTACACTTTGGGCCACTACATGATAATGGCACAGATGATTGTATTTCGTTTGGGGAAGGGTTTAAACAAACGCTTTCCATACTTCACTAAATCGCCAGTGATTGGCGTGGCATCGCTAAGACAATTTTGCAGAATAATGAATGCCTCGCGAGCAGTAGCTATCATAACTGTTTATAAATGGTGTTAGCAATATCTGTACGAATACAAAGTAGAAGAAGAATTTCTCATGAAATTAAAGTGTTAGAAATCATATTGTAACTTCGTTTCCCCATTTAAAAAACAGTTGTGCAATTTTGGTATGCGGGAGCCGCATTAGTGGTTCCCCGGGGGAACAACACCTGGGGACTTGCATGTAAATGAAATGGTATAGCCCCCTGGCCCCCAAGTTAAGATACTATGATTAAGCTTTAAAATTAACAGAAAAAAAAAAACCTGTTCTTCACCTAAGCACATGGGGGGTTAATTTTTTTTTACCCCTATGCAGCTTTCAGTTCTGACTCACAAGTGGTGTTAAAGTTTCTTTTTGGTTAACAGTAAGTTTTTTGTGTTGCGACTTAGATCAGATACCATGGAAATGTTAAACTTAACAGATGTTTTTTTTGAAGATTTATAATATTTTAATTATATTTTTTCAACAAACCGGCCGTATCCCACCGGGCAGGGTGACCTAAAAAAAACAAATTTTTTTTTTAGTCGCCACTTACGACACGATTGGCTTACGGAGGAAGAATTCTTTTCCGCTTCTCCATAAAAAATTTTAATTATATGTGAAGATGAAATATTATTTACTTTTACATGAAATTTATTTCCCAAAAATCTGCTGATGCCAAAATCACATAAAGTTCCTGGTGGAGAATTAACTATATCTTGAGGCTCAGTTGTTTTTTGGCACCCCGTCAAGGGTAAGTAAATCTAATAATAGATGGCGTAAAGTTGCTTGACAAGGCTTGAAGCAGTTTTTTTTTGTCGACAAAATATATTGCATTTTATATTAATTATTATTATTATAGTAAAGGTAAATCTTTTAAATCCTGGGGGTAGAACTTGGGTAATGGAAACAATCAGGTTCAATCCCCAAGGAAGAACACGCCACTTCCTTGGACCAAGAGCCCCCCCCCCCTCCCTAAATTCCAGTTTGGGGAATTACTGTCTTAAAAAAAAATTTATAATGTTTCCCCCTCAAAGCCTATATAATTATTATATCCAAGAGGGGAAAATTCAACTCTTTAATTTCTAGGCCTGTAGCCAGTCCGCTAGTAGTTTACTTTATTTGCAACCAGCCTGTCTTCATTTTTAACCTAGCTTGTCTTCCTGTCCCCCAAATCCGGGGAGGTCATGCTCATGGTCAAGCAAACCGTCCTTATAATATCTTCCCCAACCATCTTTTTTAAATCTAAAAATTGTTTACCTCGGTAATTATATTTAGTGTCAACTTATCAACTACTGCCCCCAAAAAAAACCTTTTTTTATTTTCTAAATTTATCCAAACTGAATCCATTCTTGTAGGTTTTCTTTGTTAGATATTTTCAGCACTATAGTATATGCTTCAGAAAAATTCCCAATGCATAATTTTAATTGCTTTCAAAAGGGGAAGGGGGGAGATCTGAAACCAAGGTTAAGCATAAATTTTATTCCTCGATCTACCACTGTAGTCTGATGGCTACAATAAGTTCGACAACTCTTTTTCAAGATACATTTGCAAGCACACAAAGTTATTGCGTCAGCTAAAAGGGTTTTTTATATAGCCACCTCACTATCAAAAATTAAGTGTGATTAACGGGAAAATTTTTATGTGATCTGACGAGTTGGGATGAAAAAAATACAGCCCCCGACAGCTTTTTTGTGGAAATCCCCTGGGGCCAGGTTTTCCCAAGGTCTAAAAAAAAAAAATTTTAAAATTTTTATCTTTTTTCCCCAATATTCCCCGATAAGACCTCTGAGTTAAAAAAATTTTAAGTTTCGAAAAAACAGTAATAGGAGATATTTTAAATTTTTCCCCCCCGGGAAAGGGTGGGGGTTTGTCTAATTACAACGTTCAGTAATTAAATTCTACAATCTACCAATATTTACAGTTATGGTTCATTCTTATATTTTTTTAATTTTGGGTTTTATATGAAACTAATTTTTTCATTTTTCTCAAAAAAACCCCCAAAGCGGGGGTTTGAAAATTATAAATTAAACTTACCGCCATTCAAAAAATGACTTCTGGGGTGATGTGAGGTTCCTTGTTCACACTACAGTAAAAGGATTCAATTCAAAACACTATTTGTACGTTTGATTATACAGTTCAATCACCGAAATTTGGGGGTTTTTAAATAAATAATGTAATTATTACTATTTCACCTGCAAATAAAAATCTAAACTTAATAGGCTTTTTAAATTTCACAAATGTTCTTTTAAAAAATATTTGATATAATTTTGGCTAAAAAATTAAAATTTCTCAAAAAAAATGAAGTTTGTACATAGTGCAAACTTCATTAATTAACAATAAATATATGCACAGCATTCTATACCCCCCTTCATATATCACAGTGAAATGACCTTTTGTTTAGTGCTAATTATTTTTTTTTTGGGTTTTCCCAAAGTTTCATATTCCAGTATTAAAAGTTGAAATCAAACTATAGGCCTACACTACAAGGACTGCAACCAGCGGCACATTGCAAGCCAAGACACTACTGTTGGCTCAGCGCACCATAGCTAAGATTGTCAAAAGGGCAAAAACTGAAAAAGGGCAAAGCAAGGGGGAGACGCCCTTTTTGGTAAATTTGGCTGGTTTGTCCACTATTGACATTCTTTTTTTTAGTTCTTACAAAAAAATACACACCAAACCGACTACTCCAAAACCTTTTTAACTCACTGGGTACAGAGGGGCTGACCTTGTACTTTGGCTGTGTGCAGAAAAAAAATCCGGTCGTTTCCCCGATATTAAAAAATTTTTGGCTTAAACCCCCGCCTCAACCCCCCAAAATTGGGAAGAAACACACCTTCACAATCTCCGTCGTTCTTTGGGTTTGGGAAATTTTTCCCAAGCCACGCCCTTCACTCTATACAAGCCCCAAAAACACTCTCATTGGTCGATATAAAGGGGTTTTTTGGAAAATTGACTACATTACGTAACCAAACACATGAAAGTAAACCAAATTAACAATGTAACCAACTCAAAAAATTAAACAAATATTTGACCAAAAAAAATTCATACCCCCAAATAGTTTTTTTTTCAAAAAAAAATTTTAAAACCCCCGGCATAGTTTTTTACATTACATTTTTTTCCATGATTTTATATTTAAGAAGAATTGATAAACAAAATGAAATCGTTCCGGGGTTATAAAAAATTCGTTTTTTTGGAAAATTTTTTTTTTCAGTGGGGGGGAAAATTTTCCCTTTTATTACCATTTTTACATATACACAAATATTGCATATACTATATATATATATATATATATATATATATATATATATATATATATATTTTAAATTCCGAATAGAAAAAAATTGAAATTTTTTTTCTTAAATAGCAATTTTCCCTTTTTGCAAAAATTTTTGTATGCAACAATTTCGTAAAAATCATTCTGAATCTAACGAAAAAAAAAATTTCATTGTGTTTGTGTATTATTAAATTATTAAAAAATTATCTAAAATATATTTAGTTGAATTAGGCTAAATTAAATTGCCCTTTTTTAAAAAAGGGTTTGGTAATTTTTTGGTTTTTTTTGGTACAAAATTATTAATTTTTACATTAACATAAATAAAAAAAAATATATATTTAAACGTATAAAAAAAATTTTTGAAAGGATTAATTTTAAAAAGAGTTCTTGCTAATTTACCAATTTACCTATTTGGTACGATATATATACATATATATATATATATATATATATATATATATATATATATATATATATATATATATATATATATATATATAAAACACACAGAACATATATACAAAACATATTTTAACAGAGATTTGAGCTAAGGAAGGGGTAGCAATAATGTTGAAGGATCAGTTATGGAAGGAGAAGGGAATATAAATTGAAAAATTAAAAAATTATGTGGTTAAAAAAAGGGGCGGATGCGAAAGTTATAATAAGCTTTTTGACCTGGAAAAGAGGGGGTGTAGAGGAGAGAGAAAATTTTGGGAGATTTTGGGAATGTATGGAACTTTTGAACCAAGTAAAAAATTGTGTGGGGCCCCCCAAAGAAAAAAGGGGGGGAAACATGTAGAGGGGGTGTGGGGGAAGTTTGGGGTCCCCGGTGAAAAAAATTTTAAAAGGGGGGGTTTGATTGAATTTTCCCAAAAAAAGGGGGGGTTTAAAATTATGGGAAAAATTTTTAAAAAAAGGATAAAAAAGTATACAAGTTTTATGTAGGGCGTAATGACAGTAGTTTTTGGGGCAAAATTTTTGGTAAAATAAAAATTTTTAGTAGACTTCAGGATGTACATTTTTATAGGGGGGCCACAGAAAAGATCACTTTTAGTTATAGCTACAGTGGGAGAAAAAAAGGGAGATGGGATACAAGGAAAATAGAAGCAGTAAGTAAGAGAGAGGTGAAGGTTTATAAAAAAAAGGAGGCAGTTGGGGAAGATAAAAAAACTATTGGAGGATAAATGGGCTAGTAAAAAGTGTAGGAATAGGGTCGAAGATGTATGGGGTAGTTTTTAAAAAGTAGTGTTAGAGTGTTCAGAAGTTTGTGGTTATAGGCGAGGGGGGTGCGGGGGGGAAGAAGAGTGTTGGGGGGGAATGATGTAAAAGGGGGAGTAGAAGGGGGGAAAAAAAATTAATATGAGGGTTTTTTCAAAGTAGAAGTGATGCAAGGAGGGAAGAGTTTTGGAGAAAAAGAGGTTAAGAGAGTGGTGAAGCAATGAAAAAAGGGGAAATGAGGGGTGGGTGAGATGTTATCAACAAATTTTGTTGAAAATAAGAAAAATTTTTTGGGGTGAGATTAATAAGTTGAGGAAGTTTGGGGGAAAAAATGGTTTTACAGTTAAAAATAGGAGAGGAGAGTTATTAAATGGGGTTGGAGGTTCCCAAAAATGGAGGGTTTTTGAGGAGTTGTTAAATGTTGATGAATAGGGGAAGCTGTGTTTTTGGAAAAAAATTTTTAGGAGTGTGGAAGAGCCAGTTGTGAGTGTGGGGGAAGTTCGTGAGGCAGTGGGTAGAATAAAAGGGGGGTAAGGCAGCGGGGGTTGATGGGATAAAGATAAAAGTTAAAAGCAGGGGGGGGTATAGTTTTGGAGTGGTTAGTTATTTTTAATAAATGTATGGAAGGGAAAGGGGACCTAGGGATTGGCAGAGAGCGTGTATTTTTCCTTTGGTAAAAAGGAAAAAGGGGAAAAAAAGAGTGAAAAAAATTTAGGGGAATAAGTCTTTTTAGTGTACCTGGTAAAGTGTATGGTAGAGTTTTTTTGGGAAAAATTAAGAGTAAGACAAAAAAACGGGGAAAACAGATGAACAAGGGGTTTTTGGAAAGGTAGGGGGGTGAAAAGTGTTTGGAAACATATGGGGAAAAATTTTTTGGATGGGACAGAGGTTTTTTTGGCATTTATGGATTTGGAAAAGGCGTATGATGGGGGGGGAAAAGGGGGAATGTAGATGTTGCAGGTGTATGGAATAGGAGGTAGGTTACTGAAAGCAGTGAAGAGTTTTTTTGAGGACAGTGAGGCTCAAGTTAAATTTTGTAGGAGGGGGGGGGGCTTTTTCCCCCCAAAAAAAGGGGCCTTGACAAGGATGTGTGATGTCACCGTGGTTGTTCAATATATTTATAGATGGGGTTGTGAGAAGTGAATGGGGGGCTTGGCAAGAGGGGGTGGGGTTAAAAGATAAAGAATCAAAAAAAAAATGGGGGTTGTCACAGTTGTTTTTTCTGATGACACTGTGCTTTTGGGGGATTCTGAAGAGAAGTTGCAGAGGTTGGTGGATGAATTTGGTAGGGTGTGTAAAAAAGAAAATTAAAAATGAATATAGGAAAAAGTAATTTATGAGGATAACAAAAAGATTAGGTGATAAAAAATTTGGGGTATCAGATTGGAGGGAGAGATATGGAGGAGGGGGAATGTATTCAGATATTTGGGGGGGGCATGTCCAGGGGGGGGCTATGAAGGATGAGGTGAATTTTTGGGTTTATGGGGGAAAAAAGGGGGTGGGGGGACTTCGGAGTCTGTGGAGACAAAAAAACTTTTCCCCCTGGAAGTAAAGGGGGGAAGTATGAGAGTATAGTTATACCAACACCTTTTATGGGTGTGAAGCATGGGTGATAAATTTTTTTCAACGAGGAAGGCTGGAGGCAGTGGAGATGTCATGTCTGGAGGTCAATGTGTGGTGTGAATATAATGCAGAGAATTGGGGGTTTTGGGAAAATTTGGAGGAGGGGGGAAACCAAAAAAATTATCCAGAGAGCTGGGGGGGGGTTGTTTTGGTGGTTGGGGATGTAGAAAAGGGGAAGAGACAGAATAACTTCGGGGTGTATAAATCTGGGTGGAGGGGGGAAAGGGGGGTAGGGGGGCCAGGAAAAAGGTTGGGGAGGGGGGAAGGAATTTTTTTTGCGAGGGGGGTTTGGGGGTTTCCCGCAAGCATGTGTGAGCGTATTTGATAGGAGTGAATGGGGGCAAATGGTTTTTACTTGACGTGCTGTTGGAGGTGAGCAAAAAACATTTATGAAGGGATTTAGGGAAAAACCCGGAGGCCGGGGGTTGAGTCCTGGAGATCCATGGGGAGGGGGGTTTAAATTTTTTCAGTTTTATAAAAAGGTGTAAAGCACCCCCCCGGCAAGACAGTGATGGAATGAATGATGATGAAAATTTTTTTTTTTTGGGGCCCCCTGCCTTGGTGGGAATCGGCCGATGTGTTAATAATAAAAAAAAAAAAAAAATACACAGAACAACTACTGTGATTTCTCATTATCAAAAAGGGAATGTAAAAGATCAACAGGAAGGCATATAAAGACGAGACTACACTTCTACAGGAAGGCATATAAAGACGAGACTACACTTCTACAGGAAGGCATATAAAGACGAGCCACACTTCTCGGGGACATTCAACATTACCTTTTTTTTGGGGATGTAAGAAGGGGGTCAACGCTCTGTCCCCAGCTTATATTCTGCTCAAGCTTTAAGATTTTTAATTGTCTAATGTATCTTAAAAATTTTCCCAAATTTGATTATAAATGAATCAAATTTGTATAATCCCAAAACAATAATTCATATTTTTTTTTCCAAATTTTTTTTTGAAACTTGATTTTATTATATTTCTCTCGACCTGGATTTTCTTGATACAACTTTCTCAGCCTTTTGAAAATCAATTGGAATCTTGTTAAATTTAATGCTGTATATATGTTATTTTAATCTTAGTACAAGACTCTTCCCAGTTTGACCATAATAAACTTTACAAGGAATCTTGTAGACACAGGGCCGGTTTAAAATTGGGGGGGGCATTTTAGGTTTGGGGGGCCCTCAACAGGGGAAAATTTAAAATTAAATTTCAAATAAGAAATGAATGAAAAAACAGCTTTTTTTGAAAAAAATATGTTAGGTTTCGAAAAAGACGTCTGATTTTTTTTTTCTTAATTTTTTTGATTTATGAATAATTTTTACTATAATTTTCAGTTGTAATATATTCCATCTACACTAAAAAAGAATTCCCCATGTTTATTTATTTATATCTTTGGTGTCACGCTTCCCCCAAAAATATATATATATATATATATATATATATATATATATATATATATATATATATATATATAAAAGATAGATAGATAGAAAAGATAATCTATCTATATATTTTTGTATAGTAATAATTTGCTAATGGGGCCGACCGACCGACCGACCGAAAACAAAAATTTGTTAAAATAGTGAAATTTTAAAAAAAGGAAGAAATCAGAACCGTCTAACTTCAAGAAAAAATTGGGGATTCAACCTTTTTTGAAAAAAGAAGTCTTTTGGGGAAGGGGCAGCTTATAACAGCCTATTAGGAGAGGGCAGTTTAAAAAACAGCCAATTAGGGGGGGCGTTTTATAACAGCCTATTGGGGGGGGGAACTTATAACAGCCTATTGGGGGGGGGGCAGCTTATAACAGCCTATTGGAAAAAGGGGCAAACAGCCTATTAGGAGAGGACAGCTTATAACAGCCTATTAGGAGAGGGCAGCTTATAACAGCCAATTAGGGGGGGGCAGCTTATAACAGCCTTTTGGGGAGAGGGAGCTTATAACAGCCTTTTGGGGAGAGGGCAGCTTATAACAGCCTATTAGGAGAGGGCAGTTTAAAAACAGTCTTTTGGGGAGAGGGCAACTTATAACAGCCTATTAGGAGAGAGCATTTTATAACAGCCTATTAGGAGAGGGTAGCTTATAACCCCCCTATTAGGAGGGGCAGCTTATAACAGCCTATTAGGAGGGGCAGCTTATAACAGCCAGGGGGAGGGGCAGTTTAAAAAAGCCAATTGGAGAGGGCAGCTTATAACAGTTTATTAGGGAGAGGGCCCCCAAAACAGCCTATTGGAAAAGGGCAGCTTATAAAACCTATTAGGAGAGGGCAGCATGACAGCCTTTAGGAGAGGGCAGCAAAAACAGCCTTTAAAAGGAAAAGGGCAGCTTATAACAGCCTTTAGAGAGGGCAGCGTAAACAGCCTTTTGGGGAAGGGGTTTATAACAGCCTATTATGAGGGGCAGCTTATAACAGGCTATTAAGAGGGCAGCTTATAACAGGCTATTAAAAAGGGGGGCCCCAATGACCCCCCTATTATGGGGGGCAGCTTATAACAGCCTATTATGAGGGGCATTTTTGACAGACTATTATGAGAGGGCAAAGCCTATTATGAGAGGGCAGCTTATAACCCCCTATTATGGGGGGGCTTTTATAACAGCCTATTATGAGGGGCAGCTTATAACAGGCTATTATGAGAGGGCAGCTTATAACAGGCTATTATGAGAGGGCATTTTTATAACAGCCAAGAAAGGCTTCTTTACCTGTTTTTTTACTTTTTAGTTTTTACCCTGGATCTTAAAGAATACTTCAAATATTAATTCTTTATGGACGTACACCCCAGGACACTTTAGTAAAATCTGCAACCCCATTATAATTGTAATATCTATGGTTATTCATATCTTTAGGGAGAATTTAGGAAAAATTATAGAAAAATAGGGGTATTCCTTTTTTCAGGGATAAAAATATACCCAAAGGAGATAAAAGGCAACGTCAAAATATATATTTATCAGATGAAAAAAAATTTACTGATGAAAAAAAAAATTTGCCCATGAAAAAATTTGTGTAATAATAATTTAAAGCAATGTATAAAAAAACAAAAAAAGAATAAAAGTATATGTTGCCTGGCTAAGATAAAAAGTCTAAAAAAATTTAATTTTATAAAATTTAACCACAAATAGTGGACCCATTTATACCTGTGTAATCGTCTGACCACCGCCAACACCATGGGTATGGGATGACCACCGCCAACACCATGGGTATGGGATGACCACCGCCAACACCATGGGTATGGGATGACCACCGCCAACACCATGGGATGGGATGACCCGCCAACACCATGGGATGGGATGACCACCGCCAACACCCCCGGGTATGGGGGGACCACCGGGGCCCAAACCATGGGGGGGGAAAGACCACCGCCAACACCATGGGTATGGGATGACCACCGCCAACACCCCCGGGTATCGATTTAAAAACATTTAAACTAACTTCATCTTGTAGGCATTATATACCATACATGTACAATAGGTGGCAGGTGAGTTATTCTATGTTTTCGTCCTTCAATTTGAGTAGAATTTTGTAGGTATTCAATGGAAGACGGGGAAAATAACAGAGATATTGATATATGATGTGGCGCCTAGGTGCAGTTTTTTAAACAATTGCTGTTTACCCTGGCTTAAATTTGGTATAATATACTTTATTATGGACCCTTTTTTTGCCCTGGGGAAACCATTATCAAAGAAAAAAAAAGTTTATGCATCCATAACGTAAATAAAAATACATACATTTCGGTGCACAATTTACATGGGAGTGTCCCCCATGGCGGGTACCAACCTTTTCCCAAAAATGCACATATAAAATGTAAAATACTTGATTTATACATTACTAAGGAATTAGTCATTTGTGTCAAACATGTCCACTTACAGAATTAGTTTATGCCTAAAAGCAAAGCTCCCCAAACAATGCTTAAATATAAACTATAAATACATACAAAGGAGGAGGTTGGCAGACCTGGAAGTGGGGGGGCTACGGGCAGATTCAAACTAAACGACCGTTACTCACCCAGTTTTCCTGTGACCTTCCCTGTATAAAAAACTGTCTCGGTGGTGCCAACTTTTTTTTTTTTATTTTGTGTGTGTCCTGACCCAAAATGAATACAAGAACAACAGCAGTACAGTATCCCCCCCTTTCCAACAGATTAATAATAATAATAATAATAATATAATAATATCTTTATTTACTACAAGTACATGTACATGGTATAAAAGGGCCAGCTGACATCAGTGACATACTACTATATAGAAAGTCCCTTGTTATGCTGAGCATTTCGGGCAGATTGGTCAGTGTCCCCCGGATGCGACTCACACCAGTCGACTAACACCCAGGTACCCATTTTCCGATGGGGGGGAAATAGACAACAGGTGTAAAGAAACACGCCTTTTAAGTTTCTGCCCTGGCTGGGGAATCAAAGGCCCTCGGTTGAAGCGGGGCTTTAGCCACAGGGGCCCCCAGAGCCCCCATAAGTAAGTAAAGGTAATGTTGGATTGTAGGCGGGAAAAAAAACGAATATTTGTTAATGGAATTTTTTGGGGAAAACGAAGTGACATACTTTTGAATATTTAAATCAGTCATGGTGCTTATGACTATATCAATATTTTTTTTTTAAATGAAAGTTAGAAACTTTGTCAAAATTGGGTCAACATATCTATTAGGAATTTGGATAATTTGTAGTTTTTTTAACCTGTGAAGTTAATTATGGGTCGGGTTTTGGTTACCTGGATTTTATTGATTAATTTATACATATTACCGGAGACTAAGGGATTCTTTCTAATTTTGGGAAAAGTATTCTATAAAAGAGATTATTCATTATACCATGGAAAAAAGAATAATAGCTATATGCTAAGGATGAAAGTAAGTAATGTTTTTTTCTGTATATGTTTTTTTTTGGCCTAGCCCCTACTGCTCACTTAATATGATAGTGCAAACATGTTATCAGGCTTTGATATGTATTTGAAAGTGGAAAAAAAAGGAAGAAGTTTTTTTACTTTACAGCAGTACCCCCGAAACACCTGCTGTATAAAAAGGGGCCCTCCTGTTAATGTATAGTATTAAAACCCCCGAAAATTATACATACATATATATATATATATATATATATATATATATATATATATATATATATATATATATTTATATATATATATCGGCCGATTGGGAAAAAATTTGGGTTTTGGCTTAAATAAAAAACCCCACCTTCCAAAAAAAGACAAGTAAAATTTTTGTGTATGCAATAATTTCCCAAAAAATCATTCTGAACATAAAAAAAAATATATTTCATTGTGTTTGTTTATTAAAATTAATGTTAACGTTTAAAATATATTTAGTTGGGTTGGGGTAAATTATATTGCGCTTGTTGTAATAAGGTTAGGTAGGTTTTCAAAGTTTCTCTTGGTACAAAAAATTTTAAATTTTTACATTAACGTAAATAAAAAAAATTTTCTTTAAACGTATAAGAATTTTTTAGAAAGGACTTAATTTTAAATGAGTTCTTGCTAATTGACCAGTTTTACCTAATGGGGACATATATATATATATATATATATATATATATATATATATATATATATATATATATATATATATAAAAAGCTGCCTCTTTTGCCAGTGATGCCCCCCTGCTAGTGATCCCCCCCCCTCCCCTGATGTCTCTCTCTCCCCCGGGGGCCCCCCCCTGCCAGTGATGCATCTCCCGCCAGTGATGCCTCCCCAGTGCCCCCTTTTTCCCCGTCGGGATGCCCCTCCTTCCAGTGATGCCTCCCTCCAAAAAATGCCTCCCCCTGGTGATCCCCCCCCCAGCCAGTGATGCCTCTCCTGCCAGTGATGCCTCTCCCTGCCAGTGATGCCTCCCAGCCAGTGATGCCTCCCCCTTGCCTGTGATGCCTCTCCTGCCAGTGATCCCCCTCCCTGTCAGTGATCCTTTTTCCCACCAGTGATGCCTCCCCCCGGGGCCCCCCTGCCAAAGATGCCTCTCCCCAGAGTGATACCTCCCCCCAGCCAGTGATGCCTCCCCCTGCCAGTGATGCCTCCCCCGCCAGTGATCCCCCCGCCAGTGATGCCTGTTATGTTTCATCAGCGGAGGTTTTTTCCCTTTTATACCCCAACAGGTGAAGAAGTTCGACCTCAACGGAGGCGTGAGTATACCCCCCCCTCAACCTAATCACCTATATGCTCAAATACCAGGTAATGTATATAAACCAACTTGAATTATTTTATAATTTTATTTAAAAATTTTTCAATGTTATAGGTTCATTATCGATAATCTATAATAATCGTAATAATTACTAATACAAGGTTAACCCCAAACAAGTACTATACCTAGCAATGCAATGGTGTTTCAGGTGTTCCTGCCTCTGCCTCTTCAGCCAGCAATTTTTTTCAGCCACTTTCCCCCCTTTTTGTAAATAACTCATAAAGGGGTATAATGCACATTATATATTTTTAAACTCACTTTAAGTCTGTATAAAATAACTCATTGCAATTATCAGATAATTTTCAAGTACTTCTTTACCCCAGTAACTTGCTTAACTAAGACCAAGATCCTGAACTCGTTAGGTGTGTAATCTTTGACTACTGCCCATAGGGTGGGTATCGGTGCATAACAACGTTATTAAACTAACAGTAATCCCTTTTTCCCAGCCAGAAACCATCTTCCTGTTAACAATGCCTGTTCCAGCCAGTGATCACTCTTCCCACTAGCAATGCCTGTTCCAGCCAGTGATCACTCTTCCTAAAAATGCCTGTTCCAGCCAGTGATCACCCTTCCCGCTAACAATGCCTGTTCCAGCCAGTGATCACTCTTCCGCTAACAATGCCTGTTCAGCCAGTGATCACTCTTCCGCTACAATGCCTGTTCCAGCCAGTGATCACCCTTTCCGCTAACAATGCCTGTTCCAGCCAGTGATCACTCTTCCCACTAGCAATGCCTGTTCCAGCCAGTGATCACTCTTCCGCAACAATGCCTGTTCCAGCCAGTGATCACCCTTCCCACTAACAATGCCTGTTCCAGCCAGTGATCACTCTTCCCGCTAACAATGCCTGTTCCAGCCAGTGATCACTCTTCCCGCTGGTGAAGACTGTTCCCGCCAGCGATTCCCCTCCAACCAGCAATTCCTTCTGGTCAGTACCACCTTTTACTACTGTAAATAACACCTAACCACTTAAACCTGTTAAAATTCAACCATACTTTGCTAAAATAATGGGTATTTGAAATTCATGAAAATATACAAGCTATATTGAGATTTTTTAATGACTTAATTCATGTGTGTATAAACTAAAAGTGACATTTCTTCCAGCCAGGGATATGCTACCACCAGCCGAAGATGCCTCTGTTCCTGCCACCTATGTCTGTTCCTACTAGCTACGCCTGCTCCTATGTTTATAGTTTGTCATATTTTCACAGGATGGTTTTCCTGTTATACTTTACCTAGCAGGATGGTTTCCTTAATACTCCATCCTACAGATAATGATGTCTGCCAGATGAGGTGGCAGACTTCAGTATGGTTCACATAACCTACCCAGGTCACCTATAATATATCCTCTAATACAAATATATTGATCATGTATTAATATTTAATATTAGTATAATTATTAATTATACCTGTTGATGTAATCTGTATAAGAGGTTGGTCATCGATAGTTTGTAAAAGTAGTAATAATTGTGCAATACTAGTACTAACAATAATAACACTAACAACCATAATAACAAACCAAAATAACCCGAGTGCAAATGCCTCATCCAGCCAGCGATGCCTTGTTTCTTGCCAGCGATGCCTTGTTTCTTGCCAGCGATGCCTTGTTTCTTGCCAGCGATGCCTTGTTTTTGCCAGCGATGCCTTGTTTCTTGCCAGCGATGCCTTGTTTCTTGCCAGCGATGCCTTGTTTCTTGCCAGCGATGCCTTGTTTCTTGCCAGCGATGCCTTGTTTCTTGCCAGCGATGCCTTGTTTCTTGTTAACGATGCCTTGTTTTTGCCAACGATCCCTTTTTTTGCCAGCGATGCCTTGTTTTCCAGTAATGCCTTTTTTCCAGCTATGCCTTATTTTTTTGCCAGCGATGCCTTGTTTTTTGCCAGCGATGCCGTGTTTCTTTCCAGCGATGCCTTGTTTCCACCAGCGATAATAAATAAGATTTCTTCGGATTTTTAACCTCGGAAGGTTAGCCACCCAGGATAACCCAAGAAAGTCAGTGCGTCATCGAGGACTGTCTGTCTTATTTCCATTGGGGTCCTTAATCTTGTCCCCCAGTGCAACCCACACCAGTCGACAAACAACCCAGGTACCTATTTGCTGCAGGTGAACATGACAACAGGTGTAAGGAAACACGTTGAAATGTTTCCACCCGCCGGGAATCAACCCCGGGGCCCTCCGTAAGTGAAGCGAGAGCTCAAGCCACCAGACCACCGGGCCTTGTTTCTTGCCAGCGTGCCTTGTTTCTTTCCAGCGATGCCTTGTTTCTTGCCAGCGATGCCTTGTTTCTTGCCAGCGATGCCTTGTTTCTTTGCCAGCGATGCCTTGTTTTTGCCAGCGATGTCTTGTTTCTTGCCAGCGATGCCCTGTTTCTTTCCAGCGATGCCTTGTTTCCACCAGCGATGCCTTGTTTCTTGCCAGCAATGCCTTGTTTCTTGCCAGCGATGCCTTGTTTTATTGCCAGCAATGCCTTGTTTTTCTTGCCAGCGTGCCTTGTTTTTCTTGCCAGCGATGCCTTGTTTTTTTTTGCCAGCGATGCCTTGTTTTAACCAGTCCTTGCAGACGTACTGACTTGGGTTATCCTGGGTGGTTAACCTCTGGTTAAAAATCCGAACAAATCTTACCCCTTTGGGATTGAAGTCTATCAGCCTGAGCTGAGAGAAAATGTCATTAACATAATTCGGTGGTAAAATTGTATTTTTATCATAAAAACAATGTTGGTTGATGTGATGAATGTTGCATTCAACAATGAATCAATCAGTGTTTCAACTAATGATACTGTGTTCCAGGTAACGATGCAGCCTAGTGTTCCAGCCAGTGATGCAGCCTAGTGTTCCAGCCAGTGTGCAGCCTAGTGTTCCAGCCAGTGATGCAGCCTAGTGTTCCAGCCAGTGATGCAGCCTAGTGTTCCAGCCAGTGATGCAGCCTAGTGTTCCAGCCAGTGATGCAGCCTAGTGTTCCAGCCAGTGATGCGGCCTAGTGTTGCAGCCAGTGATGCAGCCTAGTGTTCCAGCCAGTGATGCAGCCTAGTGTTCCAGCCAGTGATGCAGCCTAGTGTTCCAGCCAGTGATGCAGCCTAGTGTTCCAGCCAGTGATGCAGCCTAGTGTTCCAGCCAGTGATGCAGCCTAGTGTTCCAGCCAGTGATGCAGCCTAGTGTTCCAGCCAGTGATGCAGCCTAGTGTTCCAGCCAGTGATGCAGCCTAGTGTTCCAGCCAGTGATGCAGCCTAGTGTTCCAGCCAGTGATGCAGCCTAGTGTTCCAGCCAGTGATGCAGCCTAGTGTTCCAGCCAGTGATGCAGCCTAGTGTTCCAGCCAGTGATGCAGCCTAGTGTTCCAGCCAGTGATGCAGCCTAGTGTTTCCAGCCAGTGATGCAGCCTAGTGTTCCAGCCAGGGGATGCAGCCTAGTGTTCCAGCCAGTGATGCAGCCTAGTGTTCCAGCCAGTGATGCAGCCTAGTGTTCCAGCCAGTGATGCAGCCTAGTGTTCCAGCCAGAGATGCAGCCTAGTGTTCCAGCCAGTGATGCAGCCTAGTGTTCCAGCCAGTGATGCAGCCTAGTGTTCCAGCCAGTGATGCAGCCTAGTGTTCCAGCCAGTGATGCAGCCTAGTGTTCCAGCCAGTGATGCAGCCTAGTGTTCCAGCCAGTGATGCAGCCTAGTGTTCCAGCCAGTGATGCAGCCTAGTGTTCCAGCCAGTGATGCAGCCTAGTGTTCCAGCCAGTGATGCAGCCTAGTGTTCCAGCCAGTGATGCAGCCTAGTGTTCCAGCCAGTGATGCAGCCTAGTGTTCCAGCCAGTGATGCAGCCTAGTGTTCCAGCCAGTGATGCAGCCTAGTGTTCCAGCCAGTGATGCAGCCTAGTGTTCCAGCCAGTGATGCAGCCTAGTGTTCCAGCCAGTGATGCAGCCTAGTGTTCCAGCCAGTGATGCAGCCTAGTGTTCCAGCCAGGATGCAGCCTAGTGTTCCAGCCAGTGATGCAGCCTAGTGTTCCAGCCAGTGATGCAGCCTAGTGTTCCAGCCAGTGATGCAGCCTAGTGTTCCAGCCAGTGATGCAGCCTAGTGTTCCAGCCAGTGATGCAGCCTAGTGTTTCCAGCCAGTGATGCAGCCTAGTGTTCCAGCCAGTGATGCAGCCTAGTGTTCCAGCCAGTGATGCAGCCTAGTGTTCCAGCCAGGATGCAGCCTAGTGTTCCAGCCAGTGATGCAGCCTAGTGTTCCAGCCAGTGATGCAGCCTAGTGTTCCAGCCAGTGATGCAGCCTAGTGTTCCAGCCAGTGATGCAGCCTAGTGTTCCAGCCAGTGATGCAGCCTAGTGTTCCAGCCAGTGATGCAGCCTAGTGTTCCAGCCAGTGATGCAGCCTAGTGTTCCAGCCAGTGATGCAGCCTAGTGTTCCAGCCAGTGATGCAGCCTAGTGTTCCAGCCAGTGATGCAGCCTAGTGTTCCAGCCAGTGATGCAGCCTAGTGTTCCAGCCAGTGATGCAGCCTAGTGTTCCAGCCAGTGATGCAGCCTAGTGTTCCAGCCAGTGATGCAGCCTAGTGTTCCAGCCAGTGATGCAGCCTAGTGTTCCAGCCAGTGATGCAGCCTAGTGTTCCAGCCAGTGATGCAGCCTAGTGTTCCAGCCAGTGATGCAGCCTAGTGTTCCAGCCAGTGATGCAGCCTAGTGTTCCAGCCAGTGATGCAGCCTAGTGTTCCAGCCAGTGATGCAGCCTAGTGTTCCAGCCAGTGATGCAGCCTAGTGTTCCAGCCAGTGATGCAGCCTAGTGTTCCAGCCAGTGATGCAGCCTAGTGTTCCAGCCAGTGATGCAGCCTAGTGTTCAGCCAGTGATGCAGCCTAGTGTTCCAGCCAGTGATGCAGCCTAGTGTTCCAGCCAGTGATGCAGCCTAGTGTTCCAGCCAGTGATGCAGCCTAGTGTTCCAGCCAGTGATGCAGCCTAGTGTTCCAGCCAGTGATGCAGCCTAGTGTTCCAGCCAGTGATGCAGCCTAGTGTTCCAGCCAGTGATGCAGCCTAGTGTTCCAGCCAGTGATGCAGCCTAGTGTTCCAGCCAGTGATGCAGCCTAGTGTTCCAGCCAGTGATGCAGCCTATGTTCCAGCCAGTGATGCAGCCTAGTATTCCAGCCAGTGATGCAGCCTAGTGTTCCCAGCCATTGATGCAGCCTAGTGTTCCCAGCCAGTGATGCAGCCTAGTGTTCCCAGCCAGTGATGCAGCCTAGTGTTCCAGCCAGTGATGCAGCCTGGACCCAACAAGTCATCCATCAGTACCCAGAAGACTAAATAAACTTTGGTTGTTACCTGAGTACAAAATTTATACATTAAATATTGATGCTTTGATAAAAGTAATGTTGCCTTGATGCCTGGGAAGGGCTCTTGATTCAAGGAAATGAAACTGATTCTCCCATGCCCCAGCCTCTTTATGACCCGTGGGGTTTAGAGCTACCTAATATTACTGTTTTAAGTGATTATTTTGAGGACACAAGTAACCTCTTCGTTCGGAAGTACGCGTCTTTTTTATTATAATCAAAAGAAGCGCTAAACCACAAGGGTTATACAGCTAGTACGCGTCCAAGAATGTAAACAAAAGCGCACTGGCGACATAACACTGGTCAACAACCAAAATGCTTCCGAGACCAAAGTAGCAATTTCCAACTAATTTTAGGCGGTAGTCGAAGATTACAGAGGTACATAATGGGTCCAGGGACTGGTCCCCAAAGTTTTGATATCATAATTTTGGGGTCAAGTCCATGGACTCATTATGTACCTCTGTAATATGTAAATATCTTTTAACTTGTCATGATTGTGACCAAATCCACACTCAGTCTCACTGCCCTTCAATATAATACCCATTTTCCCAGTCTCTGTGACCCCTGGGGTTTACGCTTCCCCATGGAAGTTTTAATCAAGGATTAAAACAAATACTAATAAAAAATCTACATGGATGAATTGTTTTAGCTTACGGGTTTAAAACAAAGTATCAAGATTTTGTTGGGTTTTTAACCCCGGAGAGTTACCAGAAAACCAGGAAGGGTTAGCCCCCATGATCAAGGGGGGGTTTAAAGCCACCCATGATAACCCGAAAAGGGGTTAGCCACCCATGATAACCCGGGAGGGGTTAGCCACCCAGGATACCCCCTGGGGAGGGAGCCACCGGATATCCCGGGGGGGGTTAGCCCCCAGGATACCTGGGGAGGGTTAGCCACCCGGGATATCCTGGGGGAGGGTTAGCCACCAGGATATCCCTGGGGGGGGTTTGGGGCCACCAATTCCCTGGGGAGGGTTAGCCACCCAGGATATCCCTAGGGAGGGTTAGCCACCCGGGATATCCTGGGGGAGGGTTAGCCCCAGGATAACCCGGGGGGGGTAGCCACCCGGATAACTGGGGAGGGTTAGCCAACCATAATAACCCGGGAAGGGTTAGCCACCCATGATAACCGGGGGAGGGTTACCACCCAGGATAACCCGAGGGAGGGTTGCCACCCATGCCCGGGGGGGGTTTAAACCATCCATGAAAACCCCGGGGGGGGGGTTAGCCACCCAGGATAACCCGGGAGGGTTAACCACCTATTATAACCTAGGGAGGGTTAGCCCCCCATGATAACCTGGGGAGGGTTAGCCACCCATGATAACCGGGGGAGGGTTGGCCACCCATGATAACCTGGGGAGGGTTAGCCCCCCATGATAACCCTGGGGAGGGCTACCACCCATGAAAACCCCGGGAGAGTTAGCCATCCATAAAACCCGGAAAGGTTAGCCACCCATGAAAACCCCGGAGGAGGGTTAGCCATCATAATAACCCGGGAGGGTTAGCACCCATGATAACCCGGGAGGGAGCCACCATAACCGGGAGGGTTAGCCCATGAAAACTCGGGGAGGGTTGGCACCCATGAAAACCCGGGGAGGGTTAACCACCCATGATAACCTGGGGAAGGGTTAGCCACCCGGGATATCCCTGGGAGGGTTAGCCACCCAGGATATCCCGGGGGGAGGTTACCACCCAGGATATCCCTGGGGAGGGTTAGCCACCCAGGATACCCCTGGGGGGGTTAGCCACCCAGGATATCCCTGGGGGGGGTTAGCCCCCGGGGATATCCCGGGGGGAGGGTTGCCACCCAGGATATCCCTGGGGAGGGTTGGCCACCCAGGAAACCCGGGAGGGTTAGCCACCCATGATAACCTGGGGAGGGTAGCCACCCAGGATAACCCGAGGGAGGGTTACCACCCATGATAACCTGGGGGAGGGTTAACCATCCATGAAAACCCCGGGAGGGCCCCCAGGAAAACCCCGGGGGAGGGTTAACCACCTATGATAACCTGGGAGGGTTAGCCACCATGATAACCTGGGGAGAGTTAGCCACCATGATAACCCGGGGGAGGTAGCCACCCATGATAACCGGGGGGAGAGAGCCATCCATATAACCGGGGAAGGGTTAGCCACCCATGATAACCCGCAGGGGTCACCCTAATAACCCGGGAAGGGTTAGCCACCATGATAACCCGGGAGGGGGTTAGCCATCCATAAAAACCCCGGGGAAAGGGGGTTGCCACCCATGATACCCGGGGGGAGGGTTGCCCATGATAACCCGGGGAGGGTTAGCCACCATAACTGGGGAGGGTTAGCCACCCATGATAACTCGGGGAGGGTTAGAACCCATGAAAACCCAGGGGAGGGTTAACCACCCATGATAACCTGGGGAGGGTTAGCCCCAGGATATCCCCGGGGGGGTTAGCCACCCAGGATACCCCCGGGGGAGGGTTAGCCACCCGGGATATCCCCGGGGAGGGTTAGCCACCCAGGATATCCCGGGGAGGGTTAGCCCCCCATGATAACCCAAGAAAGTCAGGCCATCAAGGATTGTATATAAACTAGAATAATATATAACTAGAGTAATATATAACTAGAATAAACTCAATCAATTTCTCTAGTATTAAGTACTTAGTGAATAAGTCTTTAGAATAAGCTGCCCCTAATGCCATGGCATGCCAGTGGCTCTCCTTGCATACAGTTTTATATTTGTAACTACCAATAACTATGTATACTTGTAACTTATCGAAATAAAAAATTTTTAAATTTTTTATTATTATTATTATTACTTCCACGTGGTCTTTATTCCCCCCAGGATGCGACAGGAAAAAATATTTAAAAGTATATATGAGTATACAAGTTGTAGCCCTAGCGCCCTAGACCTCGACATCAAGACATACTACTATATAGAAAGTTCCTTGTTATGCAAAGCATTTCGGCAAATTAGGTAATTTTGCCCCCAGGATGCGACCCACCCAGTCGACTAACACCCTGGTACCTATTTTACTGATGGTTTTGAACTCTTTACCTGAAATTGAGTTACCCTTCCCTTCCCCTTTCCCTTTGGGTCAAACACAATTACATCCAATTACCAAAATTACATGATCTCTATCTTTTACTATTTTGCTAAATATAATAATAAAAAAAAAAATGCACAGACGAGGTATGGTATTGTAACTGCTTTCACACACTTGTTACTTAGGTGTCTCAGCTTTTTAAATTTTAAAAAACTAAGATATTACAAGGACCCCAATGGAAATGTCACTTTAACTTTTTTATTTAGGTAAGATTTTCAGGAAACAGGATAAGTGTTTCCTTACGCGAATCTTGGATATGATGACCCACATTTACTGGTCATCTGACCAGGCCTTCCACTGGCTTATCGGTCCACCCCTTTAAAATTATGGTCATAGTTATAACCAGTTTTCTTGGGTTATCCTGGGTAATTTACACATATGCTGCCATGTATGATCATTTATTTAAGTGCATTTGTATACCTGTACATGAATAAACTAATTTGGTAAACTTCACCTCAAGAGAGGTTCCTAGGTGCCAGTGAGGGGCTCTTAAAGAATCAGAACTCCAAAGGGAGGCATTGTACATCCCACCTCCCGGGGCGGGTTTCCCCGAATCCCTTCACAAAATATTACCCTGCCTTTTCATGATTACATATCATTAATTAATGCAAAGTAGTGCTAGGGCTAAGAAACGATGCAAAAATAAAAAAAGCAATATTCATTGTTAACTTTTAAATATTTTCATCCTTTGTTATGGTGACTGAAGAATGAACATTAAAGAAGAAATAATGGTAATAAATCAGTTCTCTGAATTTGTTTGGGTTATCCTAGGTAATTTACACTATGTATGATAACTGTACTTATATGTGCCTGTACCTAATAAACTTGCTTGCTAAATGAAGGGAAGAGGATATGGAGCTGGTTTGATCTTCACCTGCCTTTCTATCTGGGTTCCCATGCCTTCTATCTGGGCGTTCCATATGCCCATTGGGCTTCCAATGCCATTCTATCTGGGCTTTCCACATGCCTTTCTATCTGGGCGTTCCACATGCCTTTCTATCTGGGCGTTCTGAAGTCGACATAGCCAATCAAAGCCATACACGCAATAGCTACCTCGCACAACAAGACACAGACACACGCATGTGCAACCTGGTCACCTCTGACCTCATGGTGTAGGGTGCCTGTTAAGATAATTTACAATAAATGTGGAGAAATTTTCTCCAGGAAGGGAGTATCAGCCTCTTTAGCCTTTTCAGCCCCTAAGGGACTCAGCCCTCCAGAGGGCTGACAGCCTTTCTTACTTGTTTATTTGTAACACATGTTTGTACCAGAGCAGAGCGTGGTCACGTGCGCTGCCTCTGGGGAATAGTATTAGTATAATACGAGTGACAGTGAAGTGAGGAAAATGACTTACCGTAGCAGGGAAAAATATAAAACACCTGCATCACTTAATACACATGTGGGCCAATAATGAACTCTTGGCAGCAAGCAAGTGGGGAAATTGGGCTGAGGTCAGCGATATAGGGCTGCACCAAGGGGCGAGGTGGCCCCAGGGCAGATTAACTTCATAACTGGTGCCAACAACTCGAGTTTCAGTTATAAACTATAAGAATAAACAGTGATACGTGCATTGGGTATCAGTGACAATCTCAAAATAAGTGGTAAAATATAGTGAAGTGTATCATCTCTTGCTGTGACATTACCACTAAAACTAAGATTGAAAGACAAAGCAGTGTCGTATACCATGTGTTAAGAACTAGTATCTCCATAGAGAAACAGTGCACCATAGGACACTATTATTCAATCAAGACAATGGATAACGGGTTGCATCCCCTGCTACAAGCCAGGGAACACACGGTCTGCTACAATACCCGAATAAGTCCAGTAACTGATGTCACTAGTTTCAGTCAGCTGCGTAGCGGTTAGCTAGAACGTTACTTATGTGGTCTTTACCATATTAATCCGTAATGGGCAGGCCATCGAGCCCAAAACATATGAGTAAAGAAGGCACTGTTCAGTATACAGTTACTGAATGTATATTGCCATATGCTCCTTTGGGGTAATCATATACTTACCCTTAATTTTTCACCAGCCCTTAGGGAGTGCATACGACAGCTTCTCAAGACATTGCCTTCGGGACGGCTCCCGAGGGCGGAGTTGTCATTCAAGCTAAGTTACCAACTACAGTCCATTAACCTTTGACTTAGCTTGCCCCATATCCCTAAAAATAAAAATAAATTTCTGGTTGGTAATATATCACAGACTATAGTCTGTGATATTACAAACTGGAGCACAGACTATAGTCTGTGCTCCAGTTTATGTTGAGGGGTTTTTAGGATATATCAATAGTTCTAATAATTATGACATACTGTGCTTTAGATTTTATAAATCTTTCAAAGATCTTGCCTGCATATAAATATATTGTTCCCTTTATAACTGTCTTGATCATTTGATTTCAAAGCGGATGTTTTGCACAATTGGTGAAGGGGTTTTGGTTCACCTGCTTCCTAGTAAGCCTTCCTTGATACAGAAAACATACTTATCATTTTGATTCTAATCGTATGTTCCTTTCTAAATTTATTGAATGTTTTATTTTTATTTAGTGTTTCCTTGTATGGAATGCAGTAATGTTTTACCATATGTTCAATCTGCGTAAAGGCTATTTCATTTAACTGAGACAGCTTTATGTAAAGTTTATAATGGTTTGGTTCTGAACACCTATTTAGGAAATGTTGATTTCTCTGCTGTACAGTGGACCCCCGATTATCGGCCATAATTCGTTCCAGAATGCTGTTCGAAAGTGCCTTCCAACGAATTTGTTCCCATAAGGAATAATGTAAATTAGATTAGTCCGTTTAGACCCCTAAAAATATACTTACAAAAGCACTTACAAAAATACACTTACATAATTATTCGAGTTGGGAGCAGTACGAAACCGGGGGTCCACTGTATTTGATACCACTGATCACGGATTACTGATAAGTGACCTTTTCAGTTGTCGCCTAAGAGATACTGCATTGTTGCTTCTCAAATTGAATCTTTTGGGTCGGTCATATTTAGTAATAGTGATTCTGTATGAGATATCCCTTTTGCATTATGTTTCTCAGAGCTGTTCTTCAACTGGCATTGTTTACAATGTTAGTGGCTTAGCCTTATTGTTGGATGCTCATGGGGTTGAATATCTTTTTCATGCTGGCTAAACAAACGTTTACATCCAGGTTCTAAAAGTGAAAGATGCAAAACTCTGCTTTAATTCTAATTTGCTGGATGTTCAGACTTGGATGGGAAATATTTTTTTTAAAATAAACCAGGGTAAGCCAGGGATTTTGATTGTTAGGGAGAAACTTCAAGGTATTACAAACTGGAGATTTTGGTACCTTTGATTTTGGTACTGTCAGTTTGCAGCCTGTGGAATTAGTGAAGGATATGGGTATCTGTCTATATTCTTCATTGATACAATATTCTCCATGGGGAAGTGGAACACAATTCTTCCTCCCTAAGCCATGCATGTCTTAAGAGGCGACCAGAATGCCGGGAGCAAGGGGCCAGTAACCCCTTCTCCTACATACATTACTAAATTTTAAAAGAGAAACTTTCATTTTTCTTTTTAGGTCACCCTGCCTTGGTGGGATATGACTGGTTTGTTAAAAAAAAAAATTGATGTCATAGCAAAATGATAAAAATTTGAATTTCACATTGCAGTATTTTGAATAGAGTACAATAAGAAGAACCACTGCACAATAAACAAAATATCAGTTTATTAGTTAAAATGAAGAACTGTTTTACAGTACACTGAATTTATTTAGATGAAAAGAAAACTTTTTTTTTTACACACATTATTACCAATGTAAACCATCACAGGCAGCAGAGTTGCTGAAAAACCACTATACTACAGTGTTATAGTAACTGTTCTTGTATTATACTATCAACGATGAAGTTCACTGGAACATCAGAAGCCACTGTTACTGTAGGTGTGTGTTCACTGCGGCAAAATGGACATCTCAGGAAGCCTCTTATCAGAGTTTCATTAATGCATTTTGTGCAGAAAGTATGACCACAGCTCAGGGAACGTGGGCGCCTTTCATTAGTGTTGTAGTATTCAAGACAAACCTGACATTCAAACTTTACCTGTCGGTAAAAATACAATACGTACATCAACGTCTTTCAACAAACTATATTCTAAGTACAGCCTCTTCTCATTTAACGACGGATTCACGTTCCTAAGACCACATCATTAAAAGAATTTGTTGCTAAGCAAGGAGTATACTATAATGGTAGTGGGTTTGTGTCAACCATCTTTGATATTGTTTTAATGTCACCTTTGCACCCTTTATAACATTTTTAGTATATTTTTAAATGTTTATACAGTAGTGTACTGTATATTGTAACAAACAATAGAGAAAATCAGCTCTAATATACATTATTTAGGTACGCATACTGGTCAGAGAGCTCGAGTCGTCAGTAAACAAGTACGTCGCTAAGTGAGGAGAGGCTGTATTTGCTTTAAGTACCAGTAAATCATAACATGAATAGTCATAAGCAATATTATGTACCACTGGTGGTACAAAAATTAGGCCCAAGGCTTTCAACCATACAAGTTATCAACATTTACACTTATCATCAGGACACTATGAAACTAATTACAGTAGGACCAAGCTTTACGGCGTTTCACATTACAGCATTCCGCTAATATGGACATTTCAAATTATGACTAAAACTGGCTAATTGGTGTCCCCCACCTGACTTTCTAATACAGTCACCGCGGACAACCCAGTTTGTTTACATTCTCCGTGAGCACGACTCTCCATTATGTCTGGAAACTTTCCAAAATTTCAAGTGTTTTAAAGTTATTTTATATATATGTACGTACTCTGATAATTATACTTATGTGTACCTGTACCTAAATAAACTTATTGTGCTGGCATGCAAGTACAGTCATCCCTCGGTTTTCGTGTTTAATCCGTTCCTGAGGGAGGCACTAAAACTGAAACACACGAAAACTGAAACCATTTTCCCCATAAGAAATAATGGAAATTCAATTAATCCGTTCCAGAAACCCAGAAGTTTGGAAAAAAAAATTTGGGGGGCCTTAAAGATAGATTTACATGCACAAATGAATGAAATGAATGTGGCACTTACCCTTACTGAAGCCTGATGTTGCTGGATGGAAGAGAGATAGGAGGGGAGAGGGTAGAGACCTTAATTTTTGGAAGGGGAATCCCCCTCCATAAGGACTCTAGGTACCAAGTCCTCATCTGGGGGTCACTTCCCTTCTTTGTCTTTTAATCCCACTAGGACCAGCTTGAGAGTCACTGCACACCTGTGGCACTAAATATCTGTCCAGAGAGCTCTGTGTCTGGCGGCTCTTTAAAATGTCCCTAAAATGGGACATGGAATTGTCATTGTAAAAGTAGCCAGCACGGATTGCAACATCTGTGTCAGGGTGATGTTCCTCCACAAATGATTGCACCCTACTCCACATTGCACAAATCTCCTTAATCTCTGAAGAAGGCACCTTACATCTCTCTTCCTCCACTGAAGCAATTTCCTCAGATCTGTTTTGTTGTTGTTGCAGCTCAAGCTCTTGCAGCTCTTCAGTGGTTAGATCTTCATTGTGGTCCTCCACCAACTCTTCCACATCCTCTTCATTCACATCCAACCCCATGGAAGTCCCCAATTCCACAATATTTTCCACAACTTCCATAGGCTCCTCAGGGTTAGCTTCAAACCCTTCAAAATCCCTCTCTGGGACACAATCTGGCCACAACTTTCTCCAAGCAGAGTTCATCGTCCTGGAGGTCACTCCCTGCCAAGCTTTATCTATAAGGCCTATGCAATGGAAGATATCAAGTGAGCCTTCCAGAACTCTTTTAGGGTCAATTTAGTGTCATTGGTCACATCAAAACACCTTTGAAACATTGCTTTGGTGTACAGTTTATTGAAGTTTGCAATGACCTGCTGGTCCATGGGCTGGAGGAGAGGAGTGGTGTTAGGAGGCAAGAACTTCACTTTTACAAATCTGAAATCCTTAGACATTTGGTCGTCCAAGTCTTGAGGATGACCAGGAGCATTGTCCATTACCAGGAGGCACTTAAGTGGCAATTTATTCTCCAATAGATATTTCTTCACACTGGGGCCAAACACTTGATTAAACCATTCCAGGAAAATTTCCTAGTGACCCATGCCTTAGCATTAGACTTCCAAAACACACACAATTTACTCTTGTCAACACTGTAGTCCCTGAACACTCTGGGATTTTCAGAGTGATACACGAGTAAAGGCTTCACTTTGAAATCCCCACTAGCGTTACCACACAACATTAGAGTTAGCCTGTCTTTCATAGGCTTGTGTCCTCGCATTCCCTTTTCCTCCTGCGTGATGTAGGTCCTCCTTGGCATTTTCTTCCAAAAGAGGCCTGTTTCGTCACAATTAAACACTTGTTGGGGTTTGAAATTTTCAGCCTCTACATATTTTTTAAAGTCGCGCACAAATTTTTCAGCCCCATCTTTATCTGAACTGGCACCCTCACCATGCCTTACAACACTGTGTATGTCAGTTCGCCTCTTAAATTTTTCGAACCAGCCTTTGCTGGCCTTAAATTCATCAACATCAACATCACTGGTTCCAGGCATTTTCTTGACAAGATCGGCATGCAACTGCCTTGCTTTTTCACGTATGATGGCTTGCACAACACTATCACCCACTGGCAGTTTTTGGTTTATCCACAGCAACAACAATTTCTCCATATTTTCTATTGTTTGTGATCTCTGTTTGGTTATTGTATTCATCCCTTTCGCAACATTAGCTTCAGTGATTGCTTTTCTCTTATACACAATGGAACCGATGGTTATTGGGGCTTTCTTGTATATCCTGGCGAGCTCAGCAATACATACACCACTATCATATTTTTCTATTATTTCTTTCTTCAGTTCTACGGTGTTCCTCACTTTCTTTACCAAAGAAGTGGCACTAGGAGCTTTCTTTGGGCCCATGGTAGCTTATTTAGTAGTCACACACAATAATCAAGGCCCAAAAACAATGAATTGTTAATAAATGTTTTGTATAAACTCCTGGGGTGATGTTCACTCAAGCGTAAACAATGCTAGACTGCGTGGCAATGTGCGTGGGAGGTGCGTGGGTGGTGGCCTACGGCCTTTGTATGTGCGCGGCACTGGTGGACAGGTTCCGAACCGAGCACGAAAACGGAGGGAACACACGAAAACAGAGGGCAATTTTCCACGAAAAAACTACACGAAAACTGAAATACACGAAAACGGAGGGATGACTGTACACGTTAAAATCACTAAGAGTGTCTTATTAGTCTTGAAGACACCATATTAATAATGATAATAACACACATTAATAATCACTCTGAGACGCATTAAATGTCATATAAAACATTAATATAGACATTTTGCATATTCCATCTATGATATTTTTTTCAAAATTATATAATAAACACGCTTCGTAACATATAAACGTGATAAATATATCCACAACAGAATAAATTAACATAAATATGAGATGTTTTTCCAGTTGTCTTGTCGGAGTGTCGGAAAGAATAACGTTTTCTCCAGTCCAACACCAAAGAAAATGTGTACACAATAGTATTACTGGGGGTAACTGTGTAAAATTATTAATTTTGTATGCCTTCACTCTGAGCATCATTCCTTCTAAAAATAGTGTATTACATGAGAATGGGAGTGTAGCTCTATATTTATTTTACTGTACTAACATGGAGACAACTTGTACACAATGTAAGGTGTTTGTATTATGATATAAGCTTTACAAATATGGAAATGAACGTACACTATATCAACTCACCAGCCGCGTTTATCTGTTTGTTTACATACTCTGCGGCTCTGTCCTCTCTCATTTACTCGTTCTCTCTCTCTCGTTTATTCGTTTTATCTCGTTTACTCACCTCTCACCCTACATTAAGACTACAAATATTTTAAGGTAAGTAATGAGTGTACACGTTTTGTATACACACTCATCTGAGTTTTCATTGATTTTATCTTAATAGTTCTTGTTCTTATTGCTTTTCCTTTCATATCCATGGGGAAGTGGAATAAGAATCTTTCCTCCGTAAGCCATGCGTGTTGTAAAAGTAAACTAAAATGCCGGGAACAATGGGCTAGTAACCCCTTTTCCTGTATAACGTACTAAAAAGAAAAAGAAGAAAACCGTCAAAGAGGGATGTCTGAATGTGCATGGATGTTGTGCGAATGATAAGAAAGAGATGATTGTAGATGTTATGAATGAAAAGAAGCTGGATGTCCTGGCTTTAAGTGAGACAAAGGTGAAGCGAGTAGGAGAGTTTCAGTGGGGAGAAATAAATGGGATTAGGTCAGGGGTTTCAAAAAGACTCCATGGGGAAGTGGAACAGAATTCTTCCTCCGTAAGCCATGCATGTCGTAAGAGTCTACTAAAATGCCAGGAGCAAGGGATTAGTAACCCCTTCTCCTGTATACATTACTAAAGTTAAAAAGAGAAACTTTTGTTTTTCTCTTTGGGCCACCCCGCCTTGGTGGGAAACGGCTGATTTGTTGAAAGAAGAAGTTTCAAATAGAGTTAGAGCTAAAGAAGGAGTGGCAATAATGTTGAATAATCAGTTATGGCAGGTAAAGAGGGAATATAAATGTATAAATTCAAGGAATATGTGGAGTAAAATAAAGGTTGGATGTGAAAAGTGGGTTATAATAAGTGTTTATGCACCTGGAAAAGAGAGAAGTGTAGAGGAGAGAGAGAAATTTTGGGAAATGTTGAGTGAGTGCATGGGGAGTTTTGAACCAAGTGAGAGAGTACTTGTGGTAGGGGATCTTAATGCTAAAGTGGGTAAAAATGTTGTAGAGGGAGTAGTAGGTAAATTTGGGGTGCCAGGGGTAAATGTAAATGGGGAGCCTTTAATTGAGCTATGTGTAGACAGAGGTTTGGTAATAAGTAATAGTGTACAGTGGTCCCTCGGTTTTCTTGCATCTCCAAACTCGAACATTTATGTAAGTGTATTTTCGTAAGTGCTGTTGCAAATGTATTTTTGGGGGTCTGAAATAGACTAAACTACGTGACATTATTTCTTAAGGAAGTAAATTCGTTCGGTAATGGCACTTGAGCAGCATTCTGGAACGAATTTTCGGCGAAAACAGAGGGACCACTGTACATATTTTATGAAAAAGAGGATAAATAAGTATACAAGGTATGATATAGCACGTAATGAAAGTAGTTTGTTAGATTATGTATTGGTGGATAAAAGGTTGATGGGTAGGCTTCAGGATGTACATATTTATAGAGGGGCAACGGATATATCGGATCATTATTTAGTTGTAGCTACAGTTAGAGTAAAAGGTAGATGGGACAAAAAGAAAATGGCAACAGCAAGTAAGAGAGAGGTAAAAGTGTATAAACTAATGGAGGAGTAAGTTAGGGTGAGATATAAGCAACTATTGGCAGAAAGGTGGGCTAGTGCAAGTATGAGTAGTGGGGGGGCTGAAGAGGGTTGGGATAGTTTTAAAAATGCAGTATTAGAATCTGGGGCAGAAGTTTGTGGCTATAGGAGGGTGGGTGCAGGAGGAAAGAGGAGTGAGTGCTGTACAGGGACCACTGTACATATTTTATGAAAAAGAGGATAAATAAGTATACAAGGTATGATATAGCACGTAATGAAAGTAGTTTGTTAGATTATGTATTGGTGGATAAAAGGTAGATGGGTAGGCTTCAGGATGTACATATTTATAAAGGGGCAACGGATATATCGGATCATTATTTAGTTGTAGCTACAGTTAGAGTAAAAGGTAGATGGGACAAAAAGAAAATGGCAACAGCAAGTAAGAGAGAGGTAAAAGTGTATAAACTAATGGAGAAGGAAGTTAGGGTGAGATATAAGCAACTATTGGCAGAAAGGTGGGCTAGTGCAAGTATGAGTAGTGGGGGGGTTGAAGAGGGTTGGGATAGTTTTAAAAATGCAGTATTAGAATGTGGGGCAGAAGTTTGTGGCTATAGAAGGGTGGGTGCAGGAGGAAAGAGCGAGTGCTGGAATGAAGAAGTAAAGGGTGTGATAAAAGAGAAAAAAGTAGCTTATGAGAGGTTTTTACAAAACAGAAGTATTAACCCTTTCGGGGTCGGTGCCGTACTAGTACATTTTACGAGCAGAGGTTGGTGCCGTACTAGTACGCCCAAATTCTAGCGGCCTCAATTTAAGCAGAAAATGTCTGGTAGGCATACATATGAAAGAATGGGTCTGCGTGGTCAGTGTGCGCAGTATAAAAATCCTGCAGTACACACTGCATAATGGGAGAAAAAAACTCTGACCGTTTTCTATTAACCCTTGACTGTTTCGACGTATATATACGTCTTACGAGCCAATGTTTCGGACGTATTTATACGCCTAAATTTAGCGGCCTCAAATCAAGCATCAGAAAGCTGGTAGGCCCACATGTGAGAGAATGGGTCTGTGTGGTCAGGTGTGCAGTATAAAAAATCCTGCAGCAAGCAGTACATAATGAGAAAAAAAACTCAGACCGTTTTTTTAATTAAAACGCCGTCTTTGAGGTGTATTTTCGTATAGTATTTATGGTTGTATTATCTTTTCATGGTCTCATTTGATAGAATGGAAAACATATTACAGGAATAGAGATGATTTTGATTAGTTTCATGATGTAAACGATCTTGAAATTGAGCTCAAAGTAGCGGAAATGTTCGATTTTTGCCAATGTTCAAAAGTAAACAAATCACACCATGCGTCCAATACACATCAACTGGTGAGTCTAATATTCTTTCACAAGTGCACAGATATTATTTATACAGTTTTTACAATAATGCAATAGTCTGCATAACAATAAATCTTCTATTGTTTGTGTGAATAAAAAATCAAAATAGAAAGCAAGAGTAATGTAAGAGGGGCCTAAAGACATGACTAATGAACAGATATCATCTTATTTTAGTGCTAGAGATGTCTGCATTGTTTATTCTGGACCCTATTTTGAAATTGACATCTTTTTTATTTTGCATGAAATTGGCAAAATTGCCATTTTCTGAACACTTTATTGGGTAGTTGAAATCGGTAAATTGGTGATTTCTTGTACTCAAGGGAAATAATGCCGATGGTGACACTATTCAAATCGCTAGTGCTCCCTCACTTAGAATACTGCTCAGTGCTGACGGCCCGTTCAGGGCAGGAGAAATAGCAGAGCTGGAACAAATCCAGAGATCGTTTACGGCTCACATTGAGCCATTGAAACATCTAAATTATTGGGAACGCCTTCAAGTCTTGAACATGTACTCATTGGAGCGGAGGGGAGAGAGATACATGATAATATATACATGGAAAGTACTTGAGGGCCTGGTCCCAAATCTGCACACTGCCATAACAACATACTGGAGTGAGAGATATGGAGAAAGTGTAAAATAAACCCAGTGAGGAGCAGGGGTGCGGTGGGGACAATACGGGAGCACTGTATTAACATCCGGGGTCCCAGACTATTCAACATCTTACCAGAAGATATCCGAAACACGGCTGGAACCAGTGTAGAAGCCTTCAAGAGGAAACTGACAAATATCTTCACCAGGTGCCAGATCAACCAGGCTGTGATGGATATGTGGGCAGCGGGCCTCCAGCAGCAACAGCCTGGTTGACCAGGCAGCACCAGACGAGCCTGGCCCATGGCCGGGCTCAGAGAGTAGATACCTCGAAACTCTTCAAAGGTATATCAAAGATAGAACAAATGGAGTTCTAAAGAAATAGCTATGAGTTTGGTCGACTGTCCCAATGGAATTGGCCTAAAATAGCTCAAAGTCGGCGAAACGCCGATGCATATATATCACTGACATCGCTAACTTTGCGAGAGCGTAATTCCATAAGTTTTCAATCAAATTTCATACTTTTGGTGTCATTACAATCCGGAAAAGATTCTCTATCATTTCATAAGAAAATAATTTATTTTTTTTTCCCAAAATTTTCCGACATAGAATGACAGTTTCAGAATGGGGCCCCGACAGTCAAAGGGTTAAAACAGCGACTTTACAGTCGATTTTCGTATGATATTTATTGATGTATTCTCGTTTTCTTGGTCTCATTTGATAGAATGGAAGATATCTTACAGAAATGGAGATGATTTTGATTGGTATGACAATGACAAGTACCTTGAAATTGAGCTCAAAGTAGGAAAATGTTCATTTTTGAATTTCAAAATAAACAAACCACCCCCCTAATAAATCAACTGGGAATCTTGTATTCATGCACAAGTTTATAAAAACCATTTTTACAATGAGGTTGTATACATAACAGAAATTTTTTCTTTTTTTTTGTGAGAAAAATTAAAATGGAAAGCAAAATTTAAGGAACAAGGGCCTGGAGGGGTAATGAAAAGAACATGTTATTTTAGTGCCAGGAATGTCTGCCTTGTTTACTCTGGACCCTATTTTGAAATTGGCATCGTTTGAAATTTGTGAGAAATTAAATTATTTTCTGACCACTATTTTGGGTAGAAAGAAATGGTAATAGGCAGTTTCTTTATTTAAAAGAAATAGTTCTAGGAAATAGCTATAATTTTAGGAGACTGACACATTGGAATTTGTCGAAAATAGGGCTCAAGTGGGTGAAATCGCCGATGCGTCAGTGTCATAGATACCGATAACTTCGCAAAAGCATATTTCGTTAGTTTTCGATCAAATTTCATAATTTTGGTTGGGCTTATGATGGAAAAAGATTATCATTTCAAAGAAAAATTAATTTTTTTCCAAAAATTTTTCGACCCCTTTGACTGTCGGGGGGCCCCATTCTGAAACTGTCATTCTATGTCGGAAAATTTTGAAAAAAAAAAATTATTTTTCTTATGAAATGATAAAATCTTTCCGTTGTAATGACACCAAAAGTATAAATTTTGGGATTGCTTACGGAATTACGCCCGCAAAGTTGCGATGTCAGCCCTTATATACACATCAGCTTTCCCGATTTTGAGCCCTATTTTAGACCAATTCCATTGGGATAGTAAAAACTCATAGCTATTTCTTTAGCCCATTTGTTCATCGATTGAAAACAAGAAATCACCAATTTACCGATTTCAACTACCCAATAAAGTGGTCAGAAAATGGCAATTTCCCAATTTCATGCAAAAAAAAATTTTGTCAATTTCAAAATAGGGTCCAGAATAAACAATGCAGACATCCCTAGCACTAAAATAAGATGTTATCTGTTCATTAGTCATGTCTTTAGGCCCCTCATTACTCTTGCTTTCATTTTGATTTTTATTCACAAAAAAAAATAGAAGATTTATTGTTATGCAGATTATTATTGTAAAAACTGTATAAATAATATCTGTGCACTTTGAAAAATATTAGACTCACCAGTTGATGTGTATTGGACGATGGTGTGATTTGTTTACTTTTGAACATTGGCAAAAACGAACATTTCTGCTACTTTGAGCTCAATTTCAAGATCGTTTACATCATGAAACTAATCAAAATCATCTCTATTCCTGTAATATGTTTTCCATTCTATCAAATGAGACCATGAAAAAGAGAATACAACCATAAATACTATAAAAATACACCTCAAAGACGGCATTTTAATTAAAAAAACGGTCTGAGTTTTTTTCCCATTACGTACTGCTTGTTTCGGATTTTTTTATACTGCGCACACTGACCACACACCCCATTCTCTCACATGTGAGCCTACCAGTTCTCCTGCTTGATTTGAGGCTGCTAGAATTTAGGCGTATAAAACGTCCAAACATTGGCTCCTAAGACGTATATATCGTCCGAAACAGTCAAAGGGTTAAGGAAAAAGTGAGTATATGGAGAGTAAAAGAAAGGTGAAAAGTGGTGAGAAATGCAAAAGGAAGCGGGTGATAGAGTGGGAAAGGCTCTTAAAAGAAATTTTGCTGAAAACAAGAAAAAAATTTGAGTGAGATGAACAAGTTAAGAAATAGGAATGAATCAATTTTGTAAGAAAAATTTATTCAGGTATACGTACAAAATACAGTTACATAGATCATCATACATAGCAGCATATGTGTAGGAACCTAGGATAACCTTTAAAAAAGTAGGAAGTTAGTAGATGGGGAGCTGGAGGTATTGGGTAGATGGTTGGAATATTTTGAGGAACTTTTAAATGTCAATGAAAAGGGAAGAGGTATTTCATGCACTGGCCAGGGGGGTATAACATTGTTTAGGAAAAGAAGAGGGAGGAGGAGTGTGGGGGAGGTGCATGAGGCATTACAAAATGAAAGGGGAAAAGAGCTGGAACTGACGGGATCATGACAGAAGGTACCTAGGGTTGGCAGAGAGATGATAGTTCCTTTATATAAAGGAAGGGGGATAAAAGAGATGGTAAAATTATAGGGAATAAGTTTACTGGTATACCAGGTAAAGTGTCAGTAGGGTTATTATTGAAAGAATTAAAAGACAAAGTAGGATTGCAGATGAGCAAGGAGGCTTTAATGGGTAGGGGATGTGTAGATCAAATGTTTACATTGAAGCATACTATTGAACAGTATTTAAATAAAGGTAGGGAAGTTTTTATTGCATTTATGGATTTAGAAAAGGATATGATAGAGTGGATAGGGGAGCAATGTTAAAAATGTATGAATAGGTAGTAAGGTTACTGAATGCTGTTAAAATTTTTTTGAGGATAGCGAGGCCAGGTTAGGGTGTGTAGGGGAGAGGGAGATTACTTCCCGGTAAAAGTAGGTCTTAGACAGGGCTGTGTAATGTCACCATGGTTGTTTAATATATTTATAGATAGGGTTGTAAAAGAAGTAAATGCTAGGGTGTTGGGGGGGAGAAGTGGGGTTAAAAGGGAATTAAATACAAGATGGGAGTTGACACAGTTTTTTTGCTGATGATAATTTTGCTTTAACTAAAGAAAAGTTGGGAGGGGTGTGTAAAGGTAGAAAGTTGAAAGTGAACATTTGAAAGAGTAAGGTGATGGGGTTAAAGATTTAAATAAAGAAAATTGGATATCACATTGGAGAGAGGGATTATGGAAGAAGTGAATGTTTTCAGATATTTGGGAATTATTTGTCAGCGGATGGGTTTATGAAGGATGGGGTTAACCATAGAATTGATGAAGGAAAAAGGTGAGTGGTGCGTTGAGGATCTGTGGGACAAAAACGATCCATGAAGGCAAAAAGGAATGCAAGATAGTGCTACCAACACTCTTATGGGTGTGAAGCATGGGTTCAAATGCGCAGGGGCGGCTGGAGGCAGTGGAGATGTCCTGTCTAAGGCAATGTGTGGGTAAATATTATGCAGAAAATTGGAGTGTGGAAATTGGGAGGAGGTGTGGGTTACTGAAAGTATTAGTCAGAGGGCTGAAGGGGTTGTTGAGGTGGTTTGGTCATTTAGAGAGAATGGATTTAAAGTAGAATGACTTGGAGCGTATAAATCTGTAGGGAAGGAAGGCGGGGTGGCGTCCTCGAAAAGGTTGGAGGGAGGGGGAAAGAAGATTTTTGGCGAGGGGCGGACCCAGCAAGCATGTGTGAGCGTGTTAGATAGGAGGAATGGAAACGAATGGTTTTTGGGACCTGACGAGCTGTTGGGTGGCAGGGTAACTTTTTTGTGAAGGGATTCAGGGAAACCAGTTAATTGATTTATTTGGACTTGAGTCCTGAAAATGGGAATACAATGCCTGCACTTTAAAGGAGGGGTCTGGGGATAGTGACAGCTGGGAGGGACTTATTCTCAGCTGTTGTATCTAGCGCCTGCAAAGACAGTGATTATGTAGGAGTGAGGTGAAAGTGTTGAATGATGATGAAAGTATTTTTCTTTTTTGGGGATTTTCTTTGTTTTTGGGTCACGCTGCCTCGGTAGGAGATGGCCGACTTATTGGAAAAAAAAAAAAGAAATTTAAGGTGTACATATGCATTTTATCGCTCTAGGGCTCTTTAAATATCGAGTATATTACATGTGGGTGAGGTGGGGTGGCCTGGCTGGCTACCATACCTACCACACCTGACTTCTTACAATAAACACTACTCACCTCTCACCCTATATTAAGACTACAAATATTTTGAGGTAAGTAAGGTTATTGTGCGTGTATTTTATTTTTTATTATTTTTTAATGCCTAGTTCTGTTGCTAACTTAATATTGCAAAGTGTAAACTTTTTTATCTGGGATTTATATGCATTTATAAGTGAAAAAAATGGGGTTTCTGCTTTCCGATGATGTCCGCTTTGCAGCAGTAGCCTGGAATCTAACCTGCCATAAGTGAGGCCCTACTGTACTTTAATTTCTTATGAATGCCAATCTGCGGGATACTCAAATAATTTTTTTTAACACAATGGCCCTTTTCCACCAAGGCAGGGTGACCCAAAAAGAAGAAACCTTTCATCATAACTCACTCCATCACTGTCTTGCCAGAGGCAATGCTGATACTACGGTTCAAAAACTGCAATATATCCCCCACCCCTCCAGGTGCAAGCAGTGTCTTCTCACCCCCCAGGACTCAAGTCCCGGGTAACCAGTTTCCCCGAATCCTTTCAAAAAATCTTACCTTGCTCCTTCTCCAACAGTATGTCAAGCCATAAAAACCATTTGCCTCCACCACTCCCGTCTAACACACTCACACATGCTTGCTGGAAGTCTAAGCCCCATGCACACAAAACCTCCTTTACCTCCGCCCTCCAACTTTTCCTAGAACAACCCTTTCCCCTTCCTTCCACTACAGATTTATATACCCTCCAAGTTATTCTATTTTTTCTCCATCCTCTATAAATTTAAACCTCATCAACCCTTCCTCAGCCCTCTGAATAATAATTTGATAACTCAACACCTCCTCTTAATCTCCAAACTCTGAATTCTGTCATAATATTTACACCCACATTGCTCTCAAACATGAAATCTAGTTATTTACAACACTAAAAAAATTTCAGTTAAAACTTCTTTCTTTCTTTCAACAAACCAGCCATGTCCCACCGGTGTGTGGCCCAAAAAGAAAAAAAGAAATTTTCTTTAAACTTTAGTGTGTATACAAAGAAGGGGTTACTAGCCCCTTTTCTCCCAGCATTTTAGTTGCCTTTACAACAAATGGCTAATGGAGGAAAATTCTGTTCCCCCCATGGGAATAGAGGGAATAAACAAGAACTAGTAAGAAAATAGAAGAAAACCCAGAAGGGTGTGTGTATATACATGCTTGTATATGCATGTGTAAGTGTGACTTAATGTAAGTAGAAGCCCAAGACGTACCTGAAATCTTGCATGTTTATGAGACAAAAAAAGACACCAGTAATTCCATTATGTAAAACAATTACAGGTTTCCGGTTTACACTCACTTGGCACAGTAGTACCTCCCTGGGTGACTGCTATCTCCCAACCTACTACCCACCAGTTAAAATTATGTATTAATATTCTCAAAAAAAAAAAAAAAACTGAAAGAACAACAAGGAAATATAAGGAACAATATAAAACATATACAACCACCCAAATGCTCTAGAGTGTGATCAAAATAAAAAAAATCCACAAGCAAGACAATCTCACCTATCTTTCATAGCCATACATTGTTATGTAACTGAGAAGGACTTTTGTATAGTAACATGTAAATTTTTCAACACTGGAAATAGATTTTCTTTTTAAAAACTTTAAAAAAATTTTTAAACCCCTTTAGGGTTTCAGCCATACTAGTACGGCTTACCCCCAGGGTTTTCGTCGTACTAGTACGCCTAAATTCTAGCGCCCCCCAAAAAAAGTGGAAACAGGCTGGTAGGCCTAGATGTGAAGAATGGGTCTGTGGGGAGTGTGCGCATTTTAAAAAAACCCGCACCACACAGTGTATAATGAGGAAAAAAAAACCGGGCCCCGTTTTTTTTGGGTTTAAAAAAACAACTTTGCAGTCTATTTTTGATAGTATTTATCCTTGTATTCTCGTTTTCTTAGTCTCATTTGATAGAATGGGAAAATTACAGAAATAGAGATAATTTTGACTGGTTTCAAGATGAAAAATACAGTGGTCCCCGACTTCCATTTTTTTTTATTCCAGAATGCTGTTAAAATGCCATTACCAAACGAATTTATCTCCTTAAGAAATAATGTAAAATAGATAGTCTTTTTTTGACCCCAAAAAAATTTTTCAAAAGCATTTAAAAAAATAAACTTACATAAAAGGGGGTGTTTGGGGACCATCGTGTCGAGGTACCCGTACCTTGAAACTGAGCGCAAAGTAGCAAAAAAGTTCGTTTTTTTCCGATGTTGAAAGAAAAAAAATACGCCATCGTCCACTCACATCAACTGGGTAGTCTAATATTCTTGCACAAGTTCGCATATTATTTATCCCTTTTTTTTACAATGATGCAGTTGTATACATAACCAAATCTTTATTTTTGTGAAAAAAAAAAATTAAAAAAGGGGAAAGAAAAATAATGAAAAGGGGGCCGGGGGCTGACTAATGAACAGATAAAATGTTATTTGAGTGCCGGGGAAGTCTGTCTCTTTTTTCTCCCCCTTTTTAAATTATCTTTTTTTTAAATTGGCCAAATTCCAAATTTGACCACCTTATTGGGTAGTTGAAATGGGGAAATTTTTTTATACTCAATTGATAGAACAAGTGGAATTTAGCGAAATAGCTATAATTTTAGTAGACGGGGAAAATTTGGGGAATTTAAAATGGGGTCAAAGTAGGCAAAATCGCCGATGCGTAAATGTCATGGGGACTAACCCGCGGGGCAAAATTTCCCGTTAATTTTAAAACAAATTTCAAAATTTTTTGGGGCGTTATGAGGGGAAAAGATTCTCTATCTTTTTTTTTTTTCCCCAAAAAATTTTGGACCTCGAGAACGAGTTTGGGAGAGGGCCTTAATTTAAAGGGTTAAACATGTATAAAACCCATGGCTTAGACAATTATTTATGTTAATTATTTCCCCAAAATTAATTTATTTTCCCCCTTTGCATCATTACAAAGTACTATAGCTGTATACATATATGGTGCCTTTTTTTATCTAAGTAATTATGAAAATCCCAATACCAAAAAAGGAAGAATTTTTGAAAAGGAAAAAGGGGGACAACTACTGCATGACAAGGTACTGTTAAAATTGAGCTACACCATTCAGAAAAAAAACAACAGAAAAGAAATATAATGATCAATTGAAAGTACTATACAATAACAATTACAGTGGACCCCCCCCAAATTGGGCCGCCCCATTATCGGCCGGCTCCCCAAAAACGATCGTTTTTTGGGGGCCCAATTTTTTTCCCCATTATCGGCCCGTGTACCAGACCTGTCCGCCTGCCCCGCGCTGCGTGCCTCACCGTGCAGGCGTCATGAGCCAGTCTAGCGTTGTTTACCTTTTTAGTGAACATTACCCACCCTTCCATTCAAACATTTCACAATAAATTTATTGTGTTTATTGGTCATTAAGTGATTGTCACTTGGAAAACACCATGGGTACAAAGAAGCTTCTTAGTGGCACCCCCTGGGGGGAAAACCATCGAACTGAAGAAGGAGATAGAAAAAAAAGAAAAGGTGGCGTACGTGTGGGGGGGGTTGCCAGGAAAATGGCAAAAGCAAATCAACAGGGGGAAAGGAGGGGGGGTAGCAGGCATGCAGGGAGTGTAGCAGGAAGGCAGGGGGGGGGGTTCCCCCAAACACTAAAACCCCCCCCCTCCTCCTCCCCCCTTCCAGATGCCAGCAAGTCTCTTCCCCAAAAAGGAAGTAAATGTTATTTTTTTAAAGTAAATTTATTATTTCTTTTTTTGTGCTATTATGTGTTTTTTTTATATAAAACTATAGTTATTTATATAAAATTGATTTTTTTTTAATATTTTTGGGTGTCTGGGGGTTAATTGTATTTACATTATTTCTTATGGGAAATAAGGGGGGTTTAAAAAAAGGGGCCGTTCGATTTTAGGCCCCCTCCCCCATACCACGGGTGGGGGTTTAACCATCAGAGTCTCAAAACCCAGACCTCCCAGCCACTGGGCCAGCTAGCCAATAAGATTCATTAAAAAAGGTATATTTCAACCAAAGGAAAAAGGGAAAAAAGGGGGCCCCAAAAGGGGTTTTTTCAGACAAATCTCCCCAGCATCCCCGGGGAGCGGGATTTGTCTGAAAAAAATTTTTTTGGAAAGGGGTTTTAAACCCTTCCTTTTGGTTTAGAAATAAAACCCAGTTAAAAGAATCTTATTGAAAAAACCCCTTTTTTTAAAGGGCAGTCTAGTTTTGGGATTTCTGCCCGGGGGTTAAAAGTTAGGGGTTTTTTTCAAAATTTCATTTGGTAAAATTTAACCTGTTAAAAGGGAAAAAAAATTTTCATGGGTCCACTGTATAATTAATTTTAATACCTGGTACATACTGATATACTTACATAAAAAGGGAGCCTTTAGCTTTGACAAGGATTTTTCTCTGCAAAGCCCAGGTGTTTGGGAACTGAAAGTAAGAACAGCTGTAGACTTTTGCCCCCTTTACCATGAGAAATAGCCAATACCTTTTTTTCTCAACCTGCCCCCAAATACATACTTGTGGGTCAAGATATAAAAAAACTCATCCAGCCATTAACCCTTAAACGTCCAAAAATAGATATACGTTTTACGCGACTTCCGAACGTAGATCAACCCCTTTTTTTTATTCCTTCAAATTTAGTGCAATTGGCCTGAGTCGCCAGACATGAGAGGGTCTGCGCCCCCAGTGTGCGCAAATTAAAAAAACTGGGGGCCACTTAGTACCTTGTGGGAGCACTAGTTCAATTGAGGGCCCGCTGGAGCAAATAAAGTGGCCCCAAAAACCATGGGTTCACTGATGTCATGTGATTACCACTCCCCTTATAAGAGGAAAGTAAAAAAAGTTTCGATAAATACATGAGTGGCTGTGGGTGGGTGTGAGTTGGGCCTGACTAGCTTGTGCTACTAGGTCTGATGCTGTGCTCCTTCCTTCAGAGGATGTGACCTGACTAGGTGGGGCATTGGTCTGCTGGGGGTGACATGGGGCGTGCCTTGCATGGGCCAGTAGGCCTTCAGCAGTGTTCCCTTTTTTGTTCTTATATATTCGGCAGGCTGGCTTTGGCTGTCTCTGGCTGTTCTGTGTCTATATCTGTCTATATCTCTGTCTATATCTGTCTATATCTGTCTATATCTGTCTATATCTC
>WNWK01012523.1:0-59256 GCA_009830355.1 Cherax destructor
AAATTGTCTCTAAATTCTCCTTGAAATTGTCTCGAAATTCTCCTTTAAATTGTCCCGAAATTCTCCTTGAAATTGTCCCAAAATTCTCCTTGAAATTGTACCGGAATTCTTCTTGAAATTGTCCAGAAATTATCTTTGAAATTGTCCCGAAATTCTCCTTGAAATTTTCTAGAAATTCTCATTGAAATTGTCCGAAATTATCCTTGAAATTGTCCCGAAATTCTCATTGAAATTGTCCCGAAATTATCCTTGAAATTGTCCCGAATTTCTCCATGAAATTGTCCTTTAATTCTCCTTGAAAATGTCCCGGAATTCTCCTTGAAATTGTCCCGGAATTCTCCGTGAAATAGTCCCGAAATTTTTGTTGAAAAGGTCCGGGAATTCTCCCTTAAATTGTTACGGAATTCTCATTGAAATTGTCCCAAAATTCTCCTTGAAATTGTCTCGGAATTCTTCTTGAAATTGTCCTGGAATTCTTCGTGAAATTGTCCCGAAATTCACTTTGAAATTGTTCCGAAATTCTCCTTGAAATTGTCCCGAGATTCTCCTTGAAATTTTCCCGGAATTCTCCTTGAAATTGTCCCGAAATTCTCCTTGAAATTGTACCGTAATTCTCCTCGAAATTTTCCCGAAATATTTCTTGAAATTGTCCCGAAATTCTCTTTAAAATTGTCCCGAAATTCTCCTTGAAATTGTCCCGAAATTCTCCTTGAAATTGTACTGAAATTCTCCTTGAAATTGTCCCAAAATTCTCCTTGAAATTGTACCGTAATTCTCCTCGAAATTTTCCCGAAATATTTCTTGAAATTGTCCCGAAATTCTCTTTAAAATTGTCCCGGAATTCTTCATGAAATTGTCCCGAAATTCTCCTTGAAATTGTCCCAAAATTCTCCTTGAAATTGTACTGAAATTCTCCTTGAAATTGTCCCAAAATTCTCCTTGAAATTGTCCTGATATTCTTCGTGAAATTGTCCCGAAATTCTCCTTGAAATTGTCCCGGAATTCCCTTTGAAATTGTCCCGGAGTTCTCCTTGAAACTGTCCCGAAATTCGTTTTGAAATTGTCCCGAAATTCTCATTTAAATTGTCTCAAAATTCTCCTTGAAATTGTCTCGAAATTGTCCTTGAAATTGTCTCGAATTCTCCTTGATAAATTATCCATAAATTTGTCCTATTCTTGAAATTGTCCTGAATTCTCCTTGAAATTGTATAATTCTCTTGAAATTGTTCTAAATTCTCCTTGAAATTGTCTCAAATTCTTCTTTAAATTTTCCCGAAAATTTTCCTTGAAATTGTCCGCAAATTCTCCTTGAAATTGTACCTAAATTCTTCCTTGAAATGTTGAATTCCAGAAATTAAATCTTTAAATTGTCCAGAAATTCTCATTAAAATTTTCTGAAATTTCATTGAAATTGTCCTGAAATTTCCTTAAATTGTTCCGAAATTCTCAATGAAATTGTCTCGAAATTTCCTTGAAATTGTCCAGATTCTCCTTAAATTGTCCTAATTTCATTGAAATTTCCCAAAATTCTCCTTGAAATTGTCCTGGAATTCTTTCTTGAAATGTCCTGAAATTTTTTGTTTAAATTGTCCCGAAATTCTCTTAAATTGTTCGAATTCTCCTTGAAATTGTCCCGAAATTCTCTTGAAATTGTCTCAAAATTCTTCTTGAAATTGTTTTGAATTCTTTTGAAATTGTCCGAATTCTTTGAAATTGTTCCGAAATTCTCCTTGAAATTGTCCGAATTCTCCTTTGAAATTGTACCGAATTCTCCTTGAAATTGTCCCAAATTTCCTTTGAATTTGTCCGTAATTCTCCTCGAAATTATCCAGAAATTTTCTTCAAATTGTCCTGATATTCTTTTGAAATTCTCCCGAAATTCTCATGAATTGGAATTCTGTCCGAAATTCTCTATGAAATTGTCCCGAAATTCTCCTTGAAATTGTTTCCAAATTCTCCTGAAATTGTCGAATTCTCGTAATTTCCTCAAAATTTGTTGAAAATATTTCCTTGAAATTGTCTCGGAATTCTTCTTGAAATTGTCCTGGAATTCTACTACAGATTTTCCCGAAATTCTCCTTGAAATTGTCCCAAAATTCTCCTTGAAATTGTCCTGAAATTCTCCTTGAAATTGTCCCAAAATTCTCCTTGAAATTGTCCCGAATTTCTTCTTGAAATTCTCCCAATATTGTCCTTGAAATTGTCTCGAAATTTTCCTTGAAATTGTCCAGAAATTCTCATTAAAATTGTCCAGAAATTCTCCTTGAGATTGTCCTGACATTCTACTTGAAATTGTCCCAAAATTCTCCTTGAAATTGTACCGAAATTCTCCATGAAATTTTCTTGTAATTCAATATGAAATTGTCCCGAAATTCAACTTGAAATTGTCCCGAAATTTTCCTTGAAATTTTCCGGAAATTCTCATTGAAATTGTCCTGAAATTATCCTTGAAATTGTACCGACATTCTCCTTGAAATTGTTCCGAAATTCTCCTTGAAATTGTCCCGAAATTCTCCTTGAAATTGTACCTAAATTCTCCTTGAAATTGTCCTGAAATTATCCATGAAATTGTCCCGAAAATCTCTTTAAAATTGTCCAGAAATTCTCATTAAAATTGTCTTGAAAATTTCATTGAAATTGTCCCGGAATTTTCCTTCAAATTGTCCCGAAATTCTCAATGAAATTGTCTCGAAATTTTCCTTGAAATTGTCCAGGGATTCTCCTTTAAATTGTCCCTGGATGCTCATTGAAATTTTCCCAAAATTCTCCTTGAAATTGTCCTGGAATTCTTCTTGAAATTGTCCTGGAATTCACTTTGAAATTGTTCCGAAATTCTCCTTGAAATTGTCCCGAAATTCTCATTGAAATTGTCCCAAAATTTTCTTTGAAATTGTCACGAGATTCTCCTTGAAATTGTCCCGGAATTCTCCTTGAAATTGTCCCGAAATTCTCCTTGAAATTGTACCGTAATTCTACTCGAAATTGTTCCGAAATTATCCTTGAAATTGTCCCGTAATTCTCTTTGAAATTGTACCAGAATTCTCCTTGAAATTGGCCCAAAATTATCTTTGAAGTTGTCCCGAAATTCTGCTTGAAATTATCCAGAAATTTTCATTCAAATTGTCCCGATATTCTTTTTGAAATTCTCCCGAAATTCTCATTGAAATTGTCTCGGAATTCTCCTTAAAATTCTCCCGAAATTCTCTATGAAATTGTCCCGAAATTCTCCTTGAAATTGTTCCGGAATTCTCCTAGAAATTGTCCCGGAATTCTCTGTGAAATTTTCCCGAAATTCTTGTTGAAAATGTTCCGGAATTCTCCTTGAAATTGTCCCGGAATTCTCATTGAAATTGTCCCAAAATTCTCGTTGAAATTGTCCCGGAATTCTTCTTGAAATTGTCCTAGAATTCTACTTCAGATTATCCCGAAATTATCCTTGAAATTGTCCCGAAATTCTCTTTAAAATTGTCCTGAAATTCTCCTTGAAATTGTCCTGAAATTCTCCTTGAAATTGTACTGAAATTCTCCTTGAAATTGTCCCAAAATTCTCCTTGAAATTGTCCCGGAATTCCCTTTGAAATTGTCCCGGAGTTCCCCTTGAAATTGTCCCGAATTTCGTTTTCAATTTGTCCCGAAATTCTCACTCAAATTGTCTCAAAATTCTCCTTCAAATTGTCCCGCAATTCTCCTAGAATTTGTCTCGAAATTCTCCTTAAAATTCTCCCGGAATTCTCTCTGAAATTGTCCCGGAATTCTCTTTGAAATTGTCCCGGAATTCTCCTTGAAATTGTCCCAAAATTCTTCTTAAAATTGTCCCGAAATTCTCCTTGAAATTGTCCCGGAATTCTCCTTGAAATTGTCCCGAATTTCTTCTTGAAATTCTCCCAATATTGTCCTTGAAATTGTCCCGAAATTCTCCTTGAAATTGTCCGAAATTCTCCTTGAAATTGTACCTAAATTCTCCTTGAAATTTTCCCGAAATTATCCATGAAATTGTCCCGAAAATCTCTTTTAAATTGTCCAGAAATTCTCAATGAAATTGTCTCGAAATTTTCCTTGAAATTGTCCCGGAATTCTCCTTGAAATTGTCCTGGAATTCTCCTTGAAATTGTCCCTGAATTCTCCTTGAAATTGTCCCCGGATGCTCACTGAAATTGTCCCAAAATTCTCCTTGAAATTGTCCCGGAATTCTTCATGAAATTGTCCCGAAATTCACTTTGAAATTGTTCCGAAATTCTCATTGAAATTGTCCCGAAATTCTCATTGAAATTGTCCCAAAATTTTCTTTGAAATTGTCCCGAGATTCTCCTTGAAATTGTCCCGGAATTCTCCTTGAAATTATCCCGAAATTCTCCATGAAATTGTACCAGAATTCTTTTCGAAATTGTCCCGAAATTATCCTTGAAATTGTCCTGTAATTCTCTTTGAAATTGTACCGGAATTCTCCTTGAAATTGTCCCGAAATTATCTTTGAAATTGTCTTGAAATTCTCCTTGAAATTGTCCAGAAATTCTCATTCAAATTGTCCCCAGATTCTTATTGAAATTGTCTCGAATTCTCCTTGAAATTTTCTCGAAATTTTCCATGAAATTGTCCAGAAATTCTCCTTGAAATTGTCCCTGAATTCTTCATGAAATTGTCCCGAAATTCACTTTGAAATTGTTCCGATATTCTCCTTGAAATTGTCCCGAAATTCTCATTGAAATTGTCTCGAAATTCTCATTGAAATTGTCCCGAGATTCTCCTTGAAATTGTCCCGGAATTCTCCTTGAAATTGTCCCGAAATTCTCCTTGAAATTGTACCGGAATTCTTCTCGAAATTGTCCCGAAATTATCCTTGAAATTGTCCCGTAATTCTCTTTGAAATTGTACTAGAATTCTCCTTGAAATTGGCCCAAAATTATCTTTGGAGTTGTCCTGAAATTCTGCTTGAAATTATCCAGAAATTCTCTCTGAAATTGTCCCGGAATTCTCTTTGAGATTGTCCCGACATTCTGCTTGAAATTGTCCAGAAATTCTCCTTGAAATTGTACCGAAATTCTCCATGAAATTTGTCCCGAAATTCTCCTTGAAATTCTCCCGGAATTCTCTCTGAAATTGTCCCGGAATTCTCCTTGAGATTGTCCCGACATTCTGCTTGAAATTGTCCAGAAATTCTCCTTGAAATTGTACCGAAATTCTCCATGAAATTTTCTTGAAATTCAATATGAAATTGTCCCGAAATTCAACTTCAAATGGTCCCGAAATTTTCTTTGAATTTGTACCGGATTTCTCCTTGAATTTATCCCGATATTATCTTTGATATTGTCCTGAAATTCTCCTTGAAATTTTCTAGAAATTCTCATTGAAATTGTCCCGAAATTCTGCTTGAAATTATCCAGAAATTCTCATTCAAATTGTCCCGATATTCTTTTTGAAATTGTCCCGAAATTCTCATTGAAATGGTCTCGGAGTTCTCCTTAAAATTGTCCCGAAATTCTCCATGAAATTGTCCTGAAATTCTCCTTGAAATTGTCCCGGAATTCTCCTAGAAATTGTCCCGGAATTCTCTGTGAAATTATCCCGAAATTCTTGTTAAAAATGTTCCGGAATTCTCCTTAAAATTGTACCGGAATTCTCATTGAAATTGTCCCAAAATTCTCCTTGAAATTGTCCCGGAATTGTTCTTGAAATTGTCCTAGAATTCTACTTCAGATTATCCCGAAATTTTCCTTGAAATTGTCCCGAAATTCTCTTTAAAATTGTCCTGAAATTTTCCTTGAAATTGTCCCGAAATTCTCCTTGAAATTGTACCGACATTCTCCTTGAATTTGTCCCAAAATTCTCCCTAAAATTGTCCCGAAATTCTCCTTGAAATTTTCCGGGAATTCTCTTTGAAATTGTCCCGAAATTCTCCTTGAAATTGTCCAGAAATTCTCATTGAAATTCTCCCGAAATTCTCCTTGAGATTGTCCCGACATTCTACTTGAAATTGTCCCGAAATTCTCCTTGAAATTGTCCCGAAATTCTCCATGAAATTTTCTTGAAATTCAATATGAAATTGTCCCGAAATTTTCTTTGAAATTTTCCCGAAATTCTCATTGAAATTGTCCCGAAATTATGTCTTGAAATTGTACCGACATTCTCTTTGAAATTGTTCCGAAATTCTCCTTGAAATTGTACCGACATTCTCCTTGAAATTGTTCCGAAATTCTCCTTGAAATTGTACCGAGATTCTCCTTGAAATTGTCCCGGAATTCTTCTTGAAATTGTCCTAGAATTCAACTTCAGATTATCCCGAAATTTTCCTTGAAATTGTCCCGAAATTCTCTTTAAAATTGTCCTGAAATTCTCCTTGAAATTGTCCCGAAATTCTCCTTGAAATTGTACTGAAATTCTCCTTGAAATTGTCCCAAAATTCTCCTTGAAATTGTCCCGGAATTCCCCTTGAAATTGTCCCGGAGTTCGCCTTGAAATTGTCCCGAATTTCGTTTTGAATTTGTCCTGAAATTCTCACTCAAATTGTCTCAAAATTCTCCTTGAAATTGTCCCGCAATTCTCCTAGAATTTGTCCCGAAATTCTCCTTGAAATTCTCCCGGAATTCTCTCTGAAATTGTCCCGGAATTCTCCTTGAGATTGTCCTGACATTCTGCTTGAAATTGTCCAGAAATTCTCCTTGAAATTGTACCGAAATTCTCCATGAAATTTTCTTGAAATTCAATATGAAATTGTCCCGAAATTCAACTTCAAATGGTCCCGAAATTTTCTTTGAATTTTTACCGGATTTCTCCTTGAATTTATCCCGATATTATCTTTGATATTGTCCTGAAATTCTCCTTGAAATTTTCTAGAAATTCTCATTGAAATTGTCCCGAAATTCTCTGTGAAATTATCCCGAAATTCTTGTTGAAAAGGTCCCCGAATTCTCCTTAGAATTTGAAGCTGCCGTGAAGACGGAAGACGAAGTGTGATGTAAAACCTCATCAATGGAGGACGAGGAAGGTACCTCATGAAAGGCAGTAAGATTTGGGTAAAGGTCCCATTTCGCCAGGTTAAACTGCCAGCATGGGCTATGAGGAGAATACGAAGGGGACTAAGGATGATTGGGAAATGATCGCTATCATGCAAGTCCGGGAGGACAGACCAGGTGAAGTCGAGGACAGTTGAAGAGCAGATGGAAAGATCGATGCAGGAGAAAGAGTTCGGGGATCAAAATGGGTAGGAGTACCCGTATTTAAAACATTGAGGGGGAGAGAAGCAAGAAATGCCTCCAACTGAACGCCACGGGAGTCACAGTGCGACCCTCCCCAAAGAAAATTGTGCACGTTAAAATCGCCAAGTAATAGAAGGGTTGGCGGCAAGGAAGAAACCAGAAAATCAACATCTGAGATAGACAATGCTCACGAAGGGGATAGATATAAAGAACAGTGTATACCACTTATTCAAGTGGATACGGGCTGCGGTGTAATGTAGAGAAGAATGAACATAGAGCACTTTCGTTAAAGGTTCCATCGGGAAAAGGATCTGATGAATATAAATCATGGCCTGAAAAGGGCCAGATAACAGGATTGCAATTTGGGTTCTTGCAAACAAACAGAGGGAAAACTGGGAGAGCAATACCTGAAGCTCACCCCGGTTACCCCTGAGGCCTCTGATATTCCACTGCAAATAAGCCATGATTTATAGAGAGAAAGATAGAAGTGGAAGTGAGAGGAAGCTATGGACTAGGGTTAGAAAAGTCCACGTGTGGAGGCAGCGGAAGCTTCGTAATCAGAGAAGGAGTGGGCTGCTGGGAAGGAAGGAGGGGTGTAGACGGAGGAGAGAGGAGGAACAGAAGGTGTCCATCAACGTTCCAGACTCTGCAATAAATTCTGTGAAAGCTTCCAGATTTTCGGAAGACAAAGATGCAGAATGTGGGACTAGATAAGAAATGGAAGGAGTGAGCTACCATCGGGGAGACTATAGACTGTTCTAAAGTAGAGGGCGAGGGGATGGAAGAGATAACTGGTGAAGGGGTTTGGGAGGGGACAGGAGTGGAAGTGGCCTGGGGAGGGACAGTCAGGGAAGGAACTTGTGAGGGGACAGAGGATGAAAATATTGAACGAGGATGAACCTCCACACATGTTACAGAACTATTCGGAGACGAAGAACCCTGCAATAGGGATTTTTTGCAGGGCTTATGAGAAGGAGGGGGGCGCTGAGGTTTAGGCGAAGGCATGGAGACTCAGAACTGGTCGAGTGAGTAGAGGAAGGAGTGTGGACAGTATGGGATGCCGAGGTAGGGACCTCAGAGCCAAGAACATCAAAAGGATTAGAGACAGGGGTGACTGAGGATGGTGTAACCACAGAGGAAGTCAAGGAAGTTAGGACCCCAGAAGTGGGGCGACGTTTAGCAATGCGAGAATAGGAAATACGGGGAAGTCTCCCTTGAAGGCGTAGATGAGAGACGACCATAGAATATGAGAAGCCTTCCTTCTATTTGAGAATGGATTTCCCGCTCATTCAGGTAAACCTGACAACGGCGAGAGTACGATGGATGTGCCTCATGACAGTTAAGGCAAGAGGGAGGTAAAGTAGAAGGACTGGCATGGTCGTCGGCACCACAGACTGGGAATTCGGCAATGTACCTGCAATATTTCGCTGGATGACCAAAACGCCAGCAGTTTCTACACTGCTGTGGTGTAGGGGTCACCTTTCGAACTTTTAAACATTGACCTGCAATGTAGACTGAAGGGGGGAGTTCACGGCAGTCAAACGTGCTATATTGCAAGGAAAACTACTTCGTTTATTGGCAGGGAGGGTAAAAGTGTCAACCTTAAGGATAGGGAGTTCTTGGAGCTCAAGTTGCTCCAAAATGTCTTCACCACATGTCTGGAAATTCCGTTATACAATGGTGTGGGGTAAAAGGACAGTACCACTAAGAATTAAGAGAATGATGCTTGTCAATAATGATAGGAATAATATCTATGGTCTTAAGGGAAAGATCGGAGCTTGGCCAGCATTCTGGACCGTGATTATGCGAGTGCCGCTCTTGAGAGCGTGAAGTGATATCTTTGCCTACATGGCATAGGAGAGCCTTACCAATACTATGATGGGAAAGATAAGTAGTTGGTCTGAGTAAAAAACTGTCCATTGAGTAGTGTGAAGTAAAGTATCTAAGGGGAGTGCGTGACGTGCTAGTCGTTTCAGAGATGAACGAGAAGGAAGAGTCAAATCGTCATGCAAGAGTCTTGGTCGTTTGGGTGTGGGACCAGGGGTGGTCCGATGGGAGACGGGCGAGATTCAAAAATTGCTGCACCATCGAGGGAGAAGCTGGAATCAAGGTCAGAGAAGAGCAAAGATCAGATATGTCAAAAGGGCCAGTTGGAACCCCGGTACCTGAAGCAGGTGATGAACCGGCACTAGCAAGAGGTACAGGGGTATTAGAGTTGTCCGGTAACAAGGCAGGGTCAGAACTAGGTGCGGTATCAGGAAGGAGCCTTGGGGTATTGGGTTCATGGATTGGGTCAGCCATGGTAAGGTTACTTAAAAAAAAAAAAAAAGGGGTGAACGTGGAGGAATAGCTCCTAGGAGGAGCTAAAGGGGCCTAAATCCTCCTCTGCACCCAAGAGGACCTCAACACCGCAAGTAGTGCAGATGCTGCATGGAACCCATGTTATACCCTACCCTTCATGCCAGTAAACCAGCAATCCAGGATTGCAACCTCACATCCACTGAGCCACCTCGGCGGACAAGAGAAGGCAGCCGGATATCCGGCACAAAGCATACCGCCTTCAGCCACCACCCCCGGAATCCGAAAGGTGGCCTCCAGAGATACACCCGTCGCCCAAAAGATACCCAAGGCCACCCCGGGAGACTGGAGAGGGATCGGGACATCCCCAGGCGATCCAGATTCCACGGCAAACTACACCACCGCCAAGAACCTCAACAGGATGGACCACGATTCCCTTTCCTAGGAACTAGAATGCCTGTGGAGGGAAGCTCCCAGGGTAAAAATGGGAAGGAAATAAGGGAGGGATGAGGAAAGGGGGAAAAAAAAAAAGGGAGGATGGGATTGGGGGGTAATTAGGTTCGGTCTGAGGAAGAAGAACAAGAGGTCCAATTCCTCAGACCAATAGCAGAATGGATAATTAGATCCTTTCCCCACTCTAAAATTTCTAAGAATTCCCCTAAGGCCCCCCCCCAAAAAAAGGGAAGGGAATGGGGACAGGGTTAATTAAGGTTTGTCTTTGAATGTGAAAAATGTTGATGTCCTCAAACCAGAAGATACATTACCATGACATGAAGTCTTTCAATGAGACCCTGGGCTACAGCAACAACGCAAGAAGGGGAAGTTGGTAAATTTGTGGTAAAATAAATATCAGGGGACTGAGGAACTTAAGTGTATGCAAGATGGCCACGATGATGCATAACCATGACTTCCTACTGAAGAAGTCAATGTTAGAAAAAAAATCTGATTAGGATATTTATGAATGAATTATTATTATTATTATCAAATAGAAAGTTTATGAATGAAGGACTACAGAAAAGGGGTAAAAAAAAAACATTTACATATCCCATTTGGATAAACATAAGGGGGCCAGGCAATCCATAGATTTGTTAAGGTGTAACTAAGGGAAAATTATATTGAGAGGACAATGTGTAGTAATAAAGTTAAAGGCTAGGTAATGCTTTACCGAGGAGTGACTGGTAGTCAAAGAGGTACCGAGTTATGATGAAGGAATAGTTCCTGGCCATTTAGAATAAGTCAAAAGAACCTTAATTTGAGGATGTTAGAGAGGATAACAATGAAACTAGGGATTAAACAAGAATGTTTAATATTTCAAAGTCTGCGAAAAATAAGACATCAAGCTAAGTAAAAAAGGTTAACATTTCATACACTATAGAATTGTGTTGCCTCGCAAATAACAGGTCTTTGATTGTTGCAATTAGAATCATGCCAGGCAATACCGTCGTTGTAGTGGTTATTCAGCAAAGCCAGGCACTGCTCGTTACCATCGTCGTTATCAGGTTGAGGGAAACCTCGCCTATGGAAAAAGAATTTTGTTGGGAAAAAAAAAAAATTGTGTTATTTAAAGATTTACAACCAGGTCCCCTCACCCCCTTCATGGAAAAGTCTTACCTTCCAGTACGAGACCAGTTTGTGTAAGCTGAAGACACACCAGATAACCAAGTCCAAGACGAAGAGCTTATAGTGTTACCGCTCGTCCATATATCAGAGATGAAATCTGAAATAGAATTTTAAATTTATATTAATGAAAAGTTAGGCTGTATAGCGGAGCACAGGAGGAAATTAAAGAAATCAGGATGGAAAAGAAATTGTTTAAAGTCTAAGTTACAGAATTAAGTAACGAGTGAGGGAAGGATTCTACCTCATTTCAAACTTACGTTCAAGAATAATAGTAGATATAAAGTCTTCTTCTCGTTGACTTTCTAAACTGAGAGGTTGAAAGCCATTACCAAGGCTTGCACAGTAATAGTTAGCAGTTAACCAGGTGTAGGATCGACCGCCATCGTGACACCATGAGAAGTGATAAGCCTTCCCGTCGTATACCTCGTCAACCTGGAATTTATTACAAAAGAAATGAAGGAACACTGCAGCAGGCGTACTGGCCCATGCGAGGCAGGTCCACACTTAGTCATGTAGGTATCCAACCTATTTTTAAAACTACACATGGTATTAGCTTCTATGATGTAAGCTAGAGTTCTTCCAAAACTATTACCAAACCAGTCTTCCTGTATCCTTCTTTAAGGAATTTTACCAACTTTTAACCATTGCTGAAAGTCTTATCTAGACTAGATATTTTTAGCACTAAAATTATTTATATCCCTCAATCATATTTAACCTAATTCTACGCTTTTCTAGAGCGCAGATTTATGGCTGTGTCCTTATGGGTAAGATTTCTGATACATGGGATCAACCGTATAATCATTTGTAAGTTTTCCAGTATATCTATATATACCAATATAAGAACTGCAGCATATTCTAAAAGGCCTAACCATATATATACAAGAGTTGAACAACCTGATTATTATGCTCCTTGAAACGAAGCCAAAACTGCTTTATTGTGAACACTAATGGACCATTGGCTTAGATTATTGCTAACCACAACTTCCAAATCCTAGTAAATGCTTCAAACATTAAAAAATAAAAAGGTTATTAAATACAAAATATATAACAAAGTATTATAAGATAATGAGAAACCTTACCAACGGCTTGAGGTGATCGCAGACAGATACAGGCTGAAGAAAGTCATGGAATACTTTCTGGTCTTTGTAGCAAGGTTAATCCAGGATGCTGGTTTATTTGTTGCGCATTTGAAGGTTGAGAGTTTACTAGTGGTGCCGGAAACTGTAGTATTGAGTTTGGTATCTGTTCCCGAGGTGTTGCGAGCTGTTGGTTAATTAGAACCTGAGAGTCCAAAAGCCGAGGAAACTGGGTAGTTACAGGTTCTAGCGGGGCGGTATGATGGGGCAGCGGGTTAGTTACCAGGTGTGTACGAGGGCCAACAAATCTAGGCTGTTGGTTTATTTGCTGATCTCTAGGGGATACGAACTGTATAGGAGAGTTTGCTGAAACTGTAGGTATTAGAGGTTGAGTTTGTGGAGGAGTGGGAGAGACCACAAGAAGGCCGGGAGAGCGAGCCATGTTCGTAGTATTGTTACCACCGTAGATGATTGGCATACCATCATTCCTAATGAAGTGGTCACAAGCAACGGTAGTTATGACAGCGGCCAAGAACACGTAAATCATTGTGTTTCTGAAAATAAATAGAGATTATATTAGCGTAGTTTTGTTTAAACCTCATTGTAAGTTAATAGTGAAACAGTTTCTATTAAAGAGAATAATTGTCCCTGGTGGTCTGGTGGTTAAAGCTCTCGCTTCACACGGCGAGGGCCTGGGTTCGATTCCCAGCCAGGGCAGAAACATTGGGCGTGTTTCTTTACACCTGTTGTCTATGTTCCCCATCAGTAAAATGGGTACCTGGGTGTTAGTCGACTGGTGTGAGTCGCATCCTGGGACACTGACCTAATCTGCCCGAAATGCTCAGCATAACAAGGGACTTTCTATATAGTAGTATGTCACTGATGTCAGCTAGGCCTGTATACCATGTACATGTACTTGTAGCAAATAAAGATATTATTATTATTATTATTATTGTGTGAGAGAAAATGATAACTATCTAACTTCGTCCTATATGGTTAGTTTAAGTAATCAAACATTGGATATAAATTTTAATTTAAAAAACTAAACCCGTGTGGGTAGTTTAAGCCTGGGGAAAGAGGCCGTGAGTTAAATTTGTTTAATCCCTTCAATGAAGGCCTCTTGATGCTGGCGAGGAGCTCTATCTAGGAAATTTGATCTGTGGTCCAGTTACCTGGATAGCACCTGAATACATTTCAAAATCCTATGGGTTCAGCGCTTCCCTCATGAACCTATTTTAGTTGGCAATGTACTTACATTTAGTAGTTGAGGTTCAGTTCGCAGTATGGGCGGAAATTATGGCCAATATTTCTTTGCACTTTTCCCTGCTCTCAGCTGCCCAGCCTAGGAGTAACCCAACCCTAGTTTAAAAATTGTTAAGTTTTTGGGCAATCGAGTTATAAAATTTAATGAATAAAGTTTTAAATTTAGCAATAACAGTAGAAAAAAAAACTGCAGGATTCTGCAAGAATTAGCTATCGCTATTAAGGAAATTATGTGAAACTTCAAATAACAGGCGTAGGGAGAAAGGGTTTAGTGTTGGCAGTTATGTTAAGGTTCTGGTAATGAAACCATGGTAAGTTTAGTGATCTGGGTATTTTACCGTACAAAAGTAAAGAAATTAAACAAAAAATTTCACATGACTAAAGAATATCAGTTTCAGATAATTAAAGCTGAGAAACTAGGATTCATATTAAGTCTTGAGATTACAGGCGACCAAAAATATTTAATGTTGTAGTTTATGTATGTAATATTTAAACGCTAGAAATAGAGGAAGACTATTTAGTTTCTGCTATTAATTTAAAATTATTAGGACTAGGAACTAACAAAACTCAGAAGTATAGGTTCAATAGAGTTTGAGAAGTAAATACCAACTTAAAACATTAATGTTACCTATATAACTAAATTGAATTTACAGCATATATTCACTGAACTATGTACAGACAATACACTGATGAAAAACGTCATCAATAAAATTATTAAAATTTTCAACATATTACACCCAAATATCAGTACCGTTTAAATATGTAATGTAATTCACTCAACACCGACAAAGGTACTGACTACAAACAGCGTTAGTCGTCACTTTTATAGAGACCACAGAGATTTTGATTGGCTGACATCTAGAAGACAATGACGTCCATGAATTGTAATTGGCTGAACCGAGATACTGCGACCAAAAACTTTAAAGTACCCGTTTGGCCCTCCAGAAGCACCCTTTGTACATTTGAGAGTCACCGAGATACAATATTACTGCTGAATATCGTAATTTTTTTTTTTATTTAAAACTTTATGTACGATTTACATATATTTTTAAATATCTATGAACAATTTTTTTTTAAACCCAAAAATACAACACATAAGCACAATTAACATAAACCTACGTATTCTAACATACATTATACTAAACACACAAAGAATATGCTCTTAAAATTAAGGTCCTCGCTAAATCAGCAATAAAGACCAAACATGAATGATAAATCTTACCATGTAAAATAATACACATAATGAAACACCTAACTCACCCTAGAATACACATTGGCCACCCAGCTCTTGCCGGGTGCGGGTGTGCTGTTCCCTGGGCTGCCACCTAGTGGTGATCAACGATAACTTCATTTTCTGTAAACATGGCGACGGCGAGCAGACGCAGGATCAACACAGTCTGTATAGATATGGTGACTGGGGCTTTGCAACTGGCTACTGCGGCTACAGTTCTGCCAAACATATTAAGGGACGTCTATGGTTTGGAGACTGCAGATTTGTATGGTGTGGAGCTCAACGGCGTTAATAGAATCTTTGTAAAACTCTTAACGGCTGAGGTGTACGAAAAGACTGTCGACCGCCATCAAGACAGAGTATATACGGTACATTCTGGCCTACAAGTACGACTGAAAGACGTGTCGCATACTTACACTTGGATTAGGGTGGACATCAGTGAAGTATTTGGAGCTTACGGCATTGTGCATGCTGCCATGCCCGGGAAGTGGAGCGAGGGGCCGATGGTGGGCATTTTTGAGGGGACATACTCACTGAAAATGACATTACACAAGCCGATTCCCTCTTACGGTGTACTGCCGGAATTTAGGGCTGAGCTATATGTGACATACATGGGACAGCGAAGGACCTGCAGATTGTGTGGGGCATACGAGCATGTGGCTGCTGACTGCATGCAGAGGACGGGACAACAGGTGGATACTGGACGACGAGACCTGGAAGTAAGGACGCACGAGGTTGTGCAGGATCCGGTGGACGCTAAGGAGGCCGGAACTAGATCATGGAGCGAGATCGTTGAAGGATCGCAGGTGTGTCATACGTTGCCAAAGGCGTCCGTACAGGAGGCTGCTGCTGGTGGTGAGATGCACCCAGGCAACGGCGAGGATTCCGCTTTGGAGGAGGTATTACAGGAGATATTGGATGACCCGTTGCCAGTACTTAGTGTGGAGGCATGTGAAAGTTTGGATGAGGCAGTGAGTGTGGTGGATGAGTTGGTGAGTAACAGTGTTGAGCAGCAGTCTTTAGTCTGAGAGCACATATCGGTTGAGGTGCATCGGCAAGAGAGCGTCGAGAGTGATGATAATATGGAAGTGGTGCATGGATCGAGGAAGCGGTCGGGCACAGTGACTGATAGTAAAGATGTATTGACCCCAGCACAGAGGACAGGTAAAAGGTCGATGGTGGAGGTGGCGAGAAAGGACCTGGGAGTTTTGCAAGATAGAGAAAAAGTCAAGGGTGGGAGGCAGTTGAGTAAAACAGGAGGTAAGGGGAAGGCGGTCTCGCAGCCTCCATTGCGGCCTAAGGGCAAACCCTTACAATTGTTTTCAAGTGTCTAACATTAAATGTAAATGGTCTGCGGGAGGAAATTAAAAGGGCATGGGTAGAATGCACATTGAGGAGGTATGGTGTGAATGTAGTTTTTTTACAAGAACATAATTTTTGGTGCGGAAGTGAGTTGCAATTGAAGGGATATAAGGTGTATGCTGGTTCATCGGGGAAATTAAAGGGTGGGGTGGCGGTAGCAGTCGCAGAATCTAGCCCTTTTAAATTATATGCTTGGGAAGAGTGTGGGGGGGGTCGGATAGTGAGGGTAGAGAGGGAGTGGGGTGGAGTGCGGGTATGTTTCATGGGTGTATACATGCCAGCAGAACATTCAAGGAAGGTGAAGGTGGAATTTGTAAGGGATGTAATGATCTATGCTTTCAGGGGCTTACCTGGGGTGTCGATAGTAGGGGAGATTTTAACTGCATAATTCGAGAGAGGGATGTTGAGCCTAGGGGGGCGGGTGTGTGTTGGTTGAACTGAGGGATTTATTACAAAGTGCGGGGTTAGGGGATGTAGTTGGGGTAGGGGTTCAGGGAGCATATATTTGTTAGGAGGGGTTATGAGGCTAGGTTAGATAGGGGCTCTGGGGCTCTGGGGCTCTGGTGGTCTGGTGGCTAAAGCTCTCGCTTCACACGGCGAGGGCCTGGGTTCGATTCCCAGCCAGGGCAGAAACATTGGGCGTGTTTCTTTACACCTGTTGTCTATGTTCCCCAGCAGTAAAATGGGTATCTGGGTGTTAGTCGACTGGTGTGAGTCACATCCTAGGACACTGACCTAATCTGTTCGAAATGCTCAGCATAACAAGGGACTTTCTATATAGTAGTATGTCACTGATGTCAGCTAGGACTGTATACCATGTACATGTACTTGTAGTAAATAAAGATATTATTATTATTATTTATGTTTCTGGGTCTGTTGTGGTGGGTAGGATCAGTTATTTGGATGTGGGTTTTTCTGATCACAGGGGGGTGTTGGCTGAGGTAGATTTTTTTTTTATATTTTTATTTAAAATCATTATACACAAATAAAACATTACAATAGTAAACTATGAAAATCCAAAAGACCAACAACAACTAACCAAAAACAGCCACATAGGAACAGTCTATGCACATGAAACAGATTAATACATATCATAAAATACCAATTGTCTCCCCTACAAACCCTCCCCCACACTACATAAACCCCATGTTCATGATCAAGTGTTCAAAACAAAGTGCATACATATCCAGAATGGAGCACATTGAGCCATGTCCATCTTCAACAAACCTTTACCAATATCCTAGACATGCCATTACATATTTGATTTTTTCCAGGAAACCAATGATATATCCAAAACATAATCTTTCTTGCTTACTGTCTATACACAAAACAACACGTATAATGGTCAATAATGAATGTACACATATACATTCTAATATGTTCAAGTTATAATAAATATATGTACCCCTTCGCCTGATACCACTGTCTCTAGCATTGTGGTAATACATGAATTACAACTAATTACGTTAGAACCCCTACCGACACCCCAACAAATTATTTACAACATGAAATGTAACAACGTCTACACACTTAGACGTATTAATATGAACACTAAGAACCACTGAAATGCCCCACACAAGAATAACATGCTACATACAATACATAAATATGGCGCACATAATACAACACACAAATATTAAGTCTAACATTACACATCTTCAAGAAACACCAAATACATGAATGCCAAAAAAAAAAAAAATCTTATTCTTCATATCAACGTCATCACATTACATACAAATTTAAACTTTAAAATCTACCACAACAAACCCATCATCCAACAAAACACCGAATCATGCACTGATATCCCAGAGTAACACCACCGTAACTGTGTTTTCCATAACATTGAAATGACAACAGATGCACGTATGCAACCACTCATAATGCACTGCATCGTCCCATTCCATAGGAACGCCGCTATACTATATTTAAACAACCTCCTCACACCAAGTGAAATGCACAGTACTGGACAAACCCTCACTATCCCCTTACTGACCCCCTCCCTTTTTCACCCCATCCCTTCTTGCATACTTTCCTCTGCTCTAGTCATGCGTCCCCACCCAAATCAGGTGTTAGTAGTCCTCCGTGCCCTCTATCGCCCTCCCCTCCAAACCCCACACACCTCTATTTCCCCTTTCCCCCAAAGCACTCACCTCCTGTCAACCACCCACTCCACCTATAGCCTGGATGTCCAGCCCCCTTGTTAGGACCCCCCCATAGATCCCCCATACTCATGTCCCTATACCCCTCCGCAAAAGCCGACTCCCATCCCCTACCATACATTACCCTATTCCTACACTTGGTGCAATACATGCTTGCCGCCACAGCCCTCATCCTCTCCCTGTTACTCTTGTCCCTTAATCTCCATGCTCCACACACATAATCTACCATACAATACATAATCCCCCTCCTTTCTCTATGCCCCACTCCCCTTATATCCAGGTATATCGCTCTTAGCATTGAAACGCCACCCCTCCCAACCCTTGAATGATTCCACCCAACCATTCCCTCACCTCCCTAATGCTTCGCAAAAATACACCACATGCAATGCTGATTCCATCACACCACACTTCTCACACCTACCATCCTGCACTAAACCCATGGTGAATAGAATTGCCTGCGAAGCCACCACTCCATGCATGAATCTGTACATGTGCTCCCTGTCCCTTTCCCTCAACCTTAATTCCCTGAACCCCTCCCAAATGATTCTCCAGTCATATGTGGGGTACACCGCCACCCCCTCCACCACCTCATTCCCATTCCCCACTCTTACCATTACTCCTGTCCGTATCTTGTGAGGTTCCGCCATCACCATCAAATTTCTCAACATATCCCTGCAAAAAGCCAATTCCGTCCCTCCCCACCACTCCCATACCTCCCTCAGCACCCCCCCACCCCATCTTCTTTACACCTCCCCAGACCCCCCCGTCTCACCATGCATCTTCTAACAAACGCACATATAAGCCTACGCTCCACCCAAATCAACCCTAAACCTTCACGCCTAATGCTGTTTCGCACGATGTCCTTCCTAAGCCAATGACGCCCACCCGCCCAAATGTACCTATACACCCTACTCTCCAGCTCCCTCACATCCTCAGTCCTTAATGGATACACGACTGCCACATGCCACAATCTACTATAAACCAAGCTGTTTACAACAATCACCCTCTGCCCCAAGGTCAGGTCCCTGCCCTCCAACTATTTTTTTTTATATTTGATTGAAAACACAAGTATAACATATACAAAACTCTTAAATACAAGAGACAGTCGCAGCCCAACCTTGGTGGAGGTAGGGTGTGCTTTCTGGGTCTCCTGGTGGCAGTATCATACAACAGTGTTGCCCACAACATGACTGCCAGTTACAGGCGACGTGTAAACACCGTTTGCATTGAGCTTTTGCAGGGAGCTGTATACCCTAGTACGGCTGATGTGCTGCTGCCCTTGATAATTAGGGACACTTATGGGATCCCGATTGCTGATCTGTATGGGGTTTCCTTAATGGTGCCGTGAGGATCTTGTCAAGATTTCCAGCACTGCTGCTTATGAGGCAATTGTGGATACATATCAGGAATGGAGGATTGTGGTTCAAACTGGCTTGGAGGTACGTCTACGAGATGTATCCATGCATTATTCTTGGATACGGATTAGGAATACTCCGTTTGAGGCTGATGAAGTGGATGTGCGGAAGGTTTTGGACAATTTGGAGTTATTCACGCTGCTACTGTGGGGCATTGGGCCCAGGGTGTGTATGCAGGACTGCCGGAGGGCTCTTTTGTCCTTAAATGACTCTGCGATGGTAGATTCCATCGTATGTCTTCATGGAAGAATTTAAAACCCAGGTGTACGTTATGTATCCTGGGCAGATATGCACCTGTCAGCTCTGTGGGTCCCCAGGACATATGGCAGTGATGGGGAAACGACGGGACCTGCCGCGTCGAGCACGGATGATCAGACAGCTGCTGCTGATAAGGCACAGGAGGGCGTGGTACAGCAAGTGGAGCCAGATGTGTCAGAAGCTGCAGGAGTTGAGACGAGCACTGGAAATGGAGTGACGGACCTGGGGGAAGTGGGGGGCAGACTTTATCTAGGGATAGTGAAGGCCCACTCAGGAGTCGGCGCTGGAATAATTCTGGGGGATGTTGTTGGCGAGGAGGGGGATTGGTGGATCCTACTTTCGGGGCCCTTCCAGGATGCTCGATAGTCCAACGATGGTTGGCATGTTGCCTGGGAGGTGGTGCCTGAGGCGGATGAATTACGACTTGGATGTGTTGATGGTGTTGAGGTTAATGAGCTTTCCAAGGTTTCCTGTTGTAATGGAGGCCGAGGTGCATCAGGCGGGAAGGGATGTTTAATGGTTTGCACGGGGGTGTATCCTAAGCGGCCTAGTGAGGTGGGCTGGTGATGATGTTTTAACGCCTGGTCAAGGTCTGGAAAAAGGCCTCGGCAGACGTGGCGGGGGGGGGAAAGGGGGGCATTGTTAGGTCGGAATGGAGGGTTAGGAAAAGGTAGAGCATGGAAGCCTGCCCTCCGGGGAGGCATAGGTACAGAAGCAGAGGGAAAACCCCCTTTTATAGTTTTCAATTTTTGAATATGAATTTTAAAATGGCCTCCGTGGCGGAGGTCAAGAAGAGATGGGTTGAAGTGACTTTGCGACGACTAGGTGTTGATGATGCTGCCTTCGGGAGCATAATTTCAGGTGGGAAGGGACTTGAGTCTGAATGGTTTTTTTTTCACGTAAGGGAAGTGAAAATGACTAAGGGGCATGTTGGGTCAGGAAACCACCCTTTTTACGTTAAAGTCTTGGAGGAGGGGAGGGCAGGATTTTGAGTTGATGGGGTTTGGGGGGATATTCAGGTATTTTTTATCGTGGTTTCATGCCTGCTGCAATTAGTCGTCGTGTTAAGGAAGATTTTGTTCGTAATGAGTTAGTTTATTTTCTGAGAGGATTACTGATGATAACTGTTGTTGCTGGTGACTGGAATTGTGTAATCCGTAAGAAGGATGTAGAGCCCAGAGGAGCGGGATGTTTATTGGGTGTGTTGAGGGATGTTTTGGGTGCGATAGGAGTGGGGGATGTGACCCGGGGGAGGAAGTTTTTAGAACAAAATTTTTGTCGGGAGAGGTTAGCTGAGTTTAAAGATAGAATATATGTGACGGGGGATGTGAGGGTGGAGAATGGACTGGTGGAGTGGATTTTCGGATCACAGGGGCGTTTTGGCTTGTTTATCATGGGAAGGTGCAGTACGTATGTATTCTAGTTATTGGAAGCGGAACACTAGCTTGTTGCAAAGTCCAGATCATTGTGGGGTTTTCGGAGTGGTGGGGAGGGGGGAGGAGGGTGGGGGTTTAGGACATTGTTGGGTGGTGGAAAGGGAGAGGTAAAGTTGCGATTCGTGATTTTTATACAAGAAGGGGGGGGAAGAGGTGCGATTGAAGCAGGGGATGCAAAAAGTATTTGGAGGGGAATTTGAGGGACGCTATGGGGGGGGAGGGGGGGTATCCCGAGGGAGATTGCAGCCTTACAAAAGGTTTGGAGATTCAAAAGGAAGCGTTTTTATGCCATTCAATACGGGCTTTGGGGAAAAACGTGGGGGGATAAGGCCTCACGTATGTGTTTGAAAATTTATTTGCCGTAGGGGAGATATACAATTATGTCTATGAAAGTCGATAGAGAGTTAGGTGGGTACCGGATGGGAGCTGCTGCGGACGACGGAGGGTATCAGTGGATATGGGGTGTTTGGTTCCAGGAGAGTTATGGGGGACTATGATCGGGTAGCGCGTGGAATAGTCCCAGAGGGTATTGTCTCGAGAATTAGTGATGAGGATCGTATGGGAGGAGGGAATGATCACTGAGGAGGAGGGGTTAAGGCGATACAGGGTCAGAGGTTAGGGGAAAACGCCAGGGGAAAAGATGGGGTCCCTGGTGATTTAAGTTGCTTTATTGGGGGGTCTTGAGGGAGAGCTAGTTCGGGTCCTTTTAAAAGCATGAAATCTGGGGGCGATATGGGGGAAGATCAACGTACCGGGATTGTGGTGCTTGTACCCAAGAGAAAGCATAGTGAGTCTTTTGGGGGCGACGTGATTTCAAGATTTTTGCGCCAGGTTGGCGAATCGGATTAAGGTAGTTTTATGTCACATACTGAGGGTGGGCAGTATGGTGTTCCCGGGCGTAGTATGCGGGCAGGGCATAGGAGAATTAGGGGTTTTGGGGGAGGGTCGAAAAGGGGAGGAGTCATAGGGCTGGACTGGGAAAACAGCTTAGATCGTGTCAACAGGGATGTATTGCAGGGGAAAAACTTAGAAGGCAGTTTGGGATGAAAAAGTGGGATGGGGAGGGCATTGTAGCAGGGGTTTAGGTGCGAAAATGCAGGTAAATGGGCGGGTGGGGGTAATGGTGGGTAAGGGGGCGGGGGCTGCGACAGGGTGTCCCCTGTCGCAGCTCCTGTTTGCATGCTTGCAGGACCCCTTTTATCGGTTTGGGGTCCCAGGGGGTCCGGGGGGGGGGACAGTGATTGGGCACCAGGGATCATTGGGGATGTTGGGTGATACATCCATTTTGGAGGAAGTGAGGAGGGGTTGGTTATCAATAGGATGATAGAAGTTTGGGTCAGCTTCTGGAAGAGGGTTAATAGGAAAAATCACATTTATCGAGGGGGGTCTGGGGAGGGGAACGTTGGGGAATAGGTATGGGTGGGTCACTGTATATAGACTTAAGATTTGTGGGGTAACCTTTTGCAATGAAGCTAGGGTAGCACGTGAAATTAATTCCACTACGGTTGTGGAAGGGGCTTTAGTAGGATGGCGGGTTGGAGAGCGGGATTTTACATTATTGCAACGAGCAGTGGTTATTAATACGTTGGTGTATAGCAAACTTTGGCATGGGGCCCGCGGTGTATCCTCTCATGAAGAGGGATGTCTTCGGCTCCGGGCCCTAGAGTCTTGCGATTCATTTGGGTTTTGGTAAGCACTGGTTAAAGAAGGAGGTGGTGATGACAAAGGTGGCATTAGGGGGCTTGGGGTTGATACCTTTGGGTAGGAGGTTGCAGGGTCTTTTCGTTAAGCAGGAATTTGTGGTGAGGGGAGGGTGCGTGGCGAAAAGGTAGATAGGATAATGAGGGAGTTAAGGAGGTGGTGGAGTGGGCGGAATTGCTGAGATGTGAGGCGATATTAAGAGTTCTGTTAGTGGCGCGTGAGCTGGGTGGGATTAAGGTTAGTAAGCTGGATAGGGTAGGGATGGAAGAGGGGGCAGTATTGGGTGAGGAAACTTTCCCAATGTACGATTGGTAAAAGGTGTGGTTTTTTAGAGATTACGGTTGCCATCTAGGAGTGCGGAGAGACTGGGTTTCGGTTTTGCATGGCATCTTGGCCTCTAAAGCTCTCTTGTTTGTAATGGGTTTGGTGGGGGAGGGTAGCTGTGTCAGATGTGGGATGCCTGATACAGCGTATCATGCTGTGTATTTTGCGGGTGCCTGGGAAGGGTTAGGAATGGTTTGGCCAAGTTCTTCGTATGGTGGGGGAGGGGTGTTATGACCTCGGGCTTTAAGCTTAGATGGGGGGGTTGTACAGGATCGACGTTCGACGTGCGGTCATGTATCTTGTTTTAGTTTTTTTTGCATGTGTCAGGTATGAGGGAGGTTAGGAGTGACGTACGGATAAGGGCTCTGGGGGGCCCGGGTTTTTATAGAGACAAGGTGTAGAAATCAGTGTTTGTATGGGAGGGCGTGGTCGCTTTTTTTTCCCGGAAGGGTATCGCCTCCTCGATGGGTCTTTTGTTGGGGGGTAGTAGAGGATGAGGAATACTTAAGGGGCGGGTTTTCCCCAGAAGGGGGTTGGTGTGTCTGTGTGTGTGTGTGTGTTGGTAGGTTTGTGGATCTTGGGTTGGGTTGGGTGGGGTGGTAGGTGTGGGGTGGGAATGGGTTGGGGAGAGTTGTGCATCTGGTTTTGGACTTTTGACCTTTTTTTTTGCAGGGGCATAGGGGGGGGGGTTGTTTATGACTTTGACGGGTGAGTGAATGGTATTGCTTTTTGACTTGGACTTTGGGATGGGGTTTGTTTTCATGGCATGATTGGGGATTCCCCCTCTGCTTCAGTTATGAGGTTAGGGTGGTGGTTAGGATGGGTATTGTAATGTGTCACATATATGGAACACGGTTAATTGTCATCTGGTGGAATGCTGCGTGGGTGGCTATTAGGCCTCACGTTAATAATGTTTAAAAGGTTTGTAGTTTTGCCCTTTGTGGTAACGTTTTTTTAATCGGAGTTGTGGAAATTAGTCTCACTGTAGTTTTTAGTATATCCTTATACATGTAGTAATTTATTTGTCATGATTTGAAGTAAGTTGACGATAAAATTACTTTTATGTAGGTCCTTGTTGGGCCATTCTTATTGTATAAACATGTATCAGTCTACCGTACCCCAGTCATGGGGTTTTGTTTTTTAGTTGTATGTTTGTAATCTGTATAATGTTCATAGGCTTTTATTTGTCATTTCATTGAAATATTAAAAAGAATAAATAGGAGGGGTGGGGGTTTGGGATATATTTGATTTTACTTAGTTTATAAAGTTTGTAATGGTGTGGAAAATGTCGATGGTCACTTGAATTTTGTCAGTTACATAGTGATTTATGTATATTTTGTACAAGGTCTCTTGTCATACAAGTACATTGTATATGTTGTACGAAGACTGAGGTGTTATATATTGTTAGAAGGGATGTCATAAGACATTATATTTATGCTATGTTTCGGATCCATGTTTGTAAAACTGTATGGTTCTTAAATAAAATATAAAAAAAAAAAAAAAAACAAGAGAAAATATACAATAAAGCGATAACGTAAGTCAAAACCATCATCCCAAATACTGAGTACAAGACATACATTTTACAGTCAATATCAATACAACAACTCAACACAACCACACACTAACTAAAGAGCAGATATACAATGCACTCTATAAAACCTACACCACTGAGAGCACACCCTTTCACACTATATACATTATGAGAACCCCATAGGGTCTGAGACCAGCTCGGCATATCACAAAAGTTACAAGTGATACAACAATACTAAACCACACATCAAAACCCCAACAGGACAATATAAATGCCCTTCCACACCTACGTGCATACAAACACATACAACAATACAGTGATACCCTCTAAGCTAACCAACCTCGATCCCTCACGCACAATCACACGAGCTCCAACAACCACAGTCAATGCCTCACAATACCCCCCACGGGAGACCAGCCCGTCGGATACCCCTGACACTCACAAGGACCACAAGACCCCCATGGTGAAATCCCTGTAACCCACAGGAAAATCCCTCACCCACCTTCCCCATAGAGGTCCCTATTTCGGCACTTCGTTCTATAAAACCCTGCCGCCAGTGCCATCCGTCGTTCACTAACCCTTTATCCCTCATAGCCCATGAAATGAAACAAAATCTGCCATTACATATGCCACTGCCCTCTGAACTTCCACCCCCACTCCTCCCACATCCAAACTAAGTGCCCTCAACACCGACAATCCACCCCACTAAGCAAATCACACGCCCCAACCATTCCTCACGACACCCAAACGCTCCCAAAATATACACTATGAAACACAGTGTCATCCTCCCACAAGCTTGACACATCCCATCTACCCTAAGACCTCTGTTACGTAAAACCACCTCCGACGGTAAAATCCATGAAGAAACCGGAAAAATACCTCCCGCACACATGGACGAAGCCGCAATCTCCTTAACCTCCCCAAATATCCTTCCAAGCATACAGAGGGTACACCCTTCCACCCCTGCCACCTCCCGAGACTCACCGCCTTCTCAAGCTCCTGACCTCATATGTGAAGGATCCCTAACAATAAGTAGGATCCATAACATGTCCTCACATTCCCTTAAATCCCTCCCTCCCCACCACCTCCTTATATCCTCATGCAGAAGGCCTATCTTTCCCCATCCCCAACCACCCTCAGGTAACCCTGCTTCACATAAACACTCTTCAATCTGCATTCCAAGGGAATCAACCCTAGCCCTCCCTGGCGTAACGGGAGCATAACCACCCCCTTCGTAACCAATCACAACCCGATCCCCAAATAAAACGAAAACCCTACGCAACAACTTCTGACGTCCCCTGACCAACGGGTACAATGCCGCCACATTACATATTTTACTATATAGCAACACGTTAACCACTATTACCCGTTGGTGCAGCGTGAGATGTGACGGCCTCAAACCATCTAATCTACCCAACACCCTCTGTATAAACCCTCTGAATTAACCACCCTCGCCTCCCTCGCATCCCTCATATACACACACCACAAATCTTCACCCAATCCACTAAACACCACTTCCACTAGAACTCCCGCCACCATCCCTCCCAGTCCCCAAATCTCATGAATTTCGACTTATCCTCATTTACAGTCATACCCGTCGCTTCCCAAAACCTCAATGACCCTGCCCACACGCTCTAAACCCCCTCTCCACAAGAATCGTCGTGTCATCCACATAGCCCACTATACCAGGATTCCCAACATCCCAGATCCCCTGCCCTGCCCCGAACAGACGCTTCTACAGCCCTATAAAATGGGTCCTGCAGGCATGCGAACACAATTGAGATAGTGGGCAACCTGACTAAACCCTTCCCATCCTAACACGCTGCCCACCTCCCATTCACCTGCACACATACTTGCTCCCAGTACAAAGTCGTGCCCAACTCACCATCTCCTTACAAACCCTGCCACCTCATAATGCTCCTAACGCTTCACGTTCCACACTATCATACACTGCCCTCCAATCCAGTGCTAACACCCCTCCCTCCTTCTGCCTACTCTCAATAAACCCCCGAATAACCCCATGCCCCACGTACATAGACCTTCCCGGCACCCATATTGACTCCCAACAATAACCTTATCTAAGACCCTTTTCAATCGATTGCCTAATATTTTCGCAAATAACTTATAGTCCGCACATAAGTGAAATAGTCCTATAGTCCTCACCGTCGTCTGACTAGTCCCTTAGGCACCATAACCACAATAGCCGTAGACTGTGAATCCCCAAGACACCCCTTCTTCATGACATTTAACAACTGCACTAAAAACCCCTTTAAAACCTCCCAATGCTGTATATAAAAATCACTCGGTAATCCGTCTATCCCTGGCGCCTTACCCCTGCTCTTACCCATCAAGTCCATACTTCATCCTCCACTATATCATTACTCAACCCCTCCTATCCCCTCTCAAGTCCACATTGCACCCAACCACCCATATCCCTTAAAGCCTCCTCCTGCACCCTCCACTCTCATATACGACCCATACCACCCATCCACATACCGCCCCATGCCCTCTGTTGTAACCAACTCTTGCCCCTCCCTATACCCCCCAATTCCTCATGCACACACAACCTTACAATTTCAGTCGCTCTACGCCTACATGCCTGCCCTCGCAGGACACATGCCGATGGCTTGTCACCCCATACCACCTCCTCTAACCCACCCGCCACCCTTGCAGCATCAAACCTTTCATTTTGCAAAACCCGAATATTATCTTTCAACCCCTCTATTTCCACAACAGGGTAACCCGCACTCCCACATCCTCTCCCATAACAATCCCTTAACTGTCCCTCCAAATACCTAATAAGTCCATACGCAAACTGATTATCCTCCCTCCCCCGTCTAACATAAACGTCCCTTATCTTTCCCTTAGCCACATTGTCCCACCAGAGCAACAAATCCCCATCCACACGCACCTCGGACCACAACCTGTCCCACAAACCCCCAAACGTATCTCTCCCCATCCCTTCTTGAAGCAACCGGACATTTAATTTCCAATAACTCCCGTACCTGCGAGGCAATCCCTCCCACCCCAAGTCCACCAAAACCCCCCTGTGGTCCGAAAAAACCACATCCAACACACGCACCCTCCTCACTTCTGCTCTCCTAGTCACATATAACTGGTCCAGCGGAGCAGCATAACCTCTCATCACAAACGTGTGCTCCACGTTCCATGCAGCACCCCCCCCACATCCACCAACCCCACACCATGTAACAGATCCCCCAGCAAAACCGAACAATACCCCGCCCCCCTTGGTAACACGTCCCTACGACGTGTCACACAGTTCCAATCACCACCCACCACCGCAATTGCAGATAGTGATCATAGGTGATAAACTAACACATCCCTCACAAAATCATTCTTTACCTTACCATCTGCCTCCGCCAGACCATAAATACACACAAGGACACCGATCCCTCCCCATGATCCATCCACCCGTATTACCGCCCCTCCCCCTCCTCACTGTGATGGACAACAAACGGGCTAGTCTCCCTTATTAATATAGCCACACCCCTTTCAATCTCAAGGAGTGTGCAGCTAAACAGTGTATCCTTCAATCAGTAACTGACAACCATACTTGTGGTTATGTTCCTGTACAAAACCACGTCTATACCATACCTCACCAAATACTCACGAAACCATTCACGCTTCATCTTATCACACAAACCATTAATATTCACGGTAAAGCACTTGAAACCGACAGAGGGGGTTTTCCCTTAGGCACTGGCACTTGCCGATCCCCTTTCCCGAGTTCCACCACGGTCACTCCCAGAGTCTCGGGAACCACCTTTCATGAGTCTCTGTCCCTTGGGACCTCCAACATCACCCCTCGCTACATCAGCCCACATCTTCTTACCAGGACGTTGCGCCGGTGTGAGCACTTCGTCCTTATCAGACTGGGCCGCTCTCTTCCGTGACGCACTTTCTTCCTCCATACCCACCTCCTGGAGGCCATCGAAGTGCACCTCCGCCTCCACGTGAAGCAGCCGTCCTGCGGCTGAGGCACTAGCCACAGGGAGGCCAACCACCTCAGCATCCCTGTCCCCCGCTGACTCCAAGTCAGCTGCAGGTTCATCCACACACACCTGACCTGGGGTGCACAAAAGGTCCTGCAACACCATAGCAAACTCCTCCTCTGCTACCCTCTCATCAGCCGCCGATACTCCTCCCACGGCTCCAGGCTCCTGGACAGATGATTCCGGTACCCCTGGTAAGGTCACACAGCCATCCTCCAAAGATTCTGACCTGTCCACCTCAGCACTCCAACTTGCACCCGACATAGGGTTGTCCGACCCACGCTCCTCCGTACGATGCACGGAAGACTCTCGTTGATGTCCAACATCCTTTGGGCCCGTTCTTTTACCACACTGCACAGCCATATGATCATAGGCCCCACACAACCTGCAGGTAGGACGTTGCCCCGCATAGGTAACCATGACTTGAGTCCTGAAGTCCTCCAACAGTACGTAGGAAGGGATGGGATGGCGTAACGTCATTTTTAACGTAAACGTTCCCTCCAGCAGACCTTGAAACATCCCTTCCGACCACCTGCCCACCGTCGCCGTATGAACAGTTCCATATCTCTCAAAAACTGTTCTCAAATCAGCCTCAGTCGCCTCAAATGGGCAATTACGAACCTTGACCCAAACATAGTACCTGGATACTTCGTGAAGACACACCGTTACTGCCGAATTCACATCCATAGGTACTTCCTGAAACCTGGCGACAATCCTTTTATACACATCGGCAGTGCGAAGCTTAACGAAGATTCTATATGCACCATTTATAGCCACACCACACAAATCGTCATTCTCCAATCCGTAGACGTCGCGTATAATGGCAGTCAGCAGAACAGAAGCATTCTGGCCCGACACAGCCCCACGAATCATCTGAATACACACAGTGTTAACTCGGCTTTGACCCAACTGCGCCATGTTGTGAAAACAACAATGTCACAAGGCGCCGGTAGAGACAGGCTGGTCGCACGTCCGCTCGACACCAAGGTTGAGTGACGAATGTGCCCTTCCAACTATTAATACGATCCTTCGCCCCCTGCACGACCCTTCGCAAATTTACTACCCTAGCCATGACCCCCTCCCTCATAAAGATGATCCGACATATTTTGATGCTATCTACGATGTGCCACCCAAACCCTCGTGCCAATCTCCCGCCCACCCACATCCCCACCTCCATCAACTTCGACTTTCCTCCGTTCACCCTCATTCCCGTCACTGAACAAAACAACCTTAGAGCCCTCCCCACCCACTCTAAATCCTTCCTACTACCCACAAGCACTGTAGTGTCATCAACGTACCCCACAATGCCCGCCTGTCCTCCCACCTCCACTACCCCGTCCCTCCCTATCCCCTCCCCCACTAACCTGTAAAATGGGTCCTGCAGACAGGCAAACAGAATTTGCGACAGGGGACAACCCTGCCGCAGCCCCCTGTTCATCTTTACCACACTCCCTAACCTTCCATTCACCTGAATCCTTACGCTTGCCCCCCCATACAAAGACCGTACCCATTTAACAACTTCCCCCCCCAAATCCCTGTCGTTGCATAATCTCTAGCAACACATCCCTATTCACACTGTCGTAAGCCCCCTCCAGTCCAACGTCAACACTCCCCTCCCCACACCTATCTATAAACCCCTTAATCCTTTCCTGCCCCTTGGTCACTCCCTGCCCAGTATTCCCCCTGCCCCTCTTCAATCACTCTTTCCACCACCTGTTTTAATCTGTTACCCAAAACTTGCGTATATTTTATAGTCAGTATTCATTAACATCAACGGCCTGTAATTACTAACCTTGTTCCCCTCCTTCCCTTCTTCACCAAAACCACCACCCCATACCCATTTCCCTCCCCATCACCCCTTCCATCTTCATACAGTTCATCACCCCAGTGACACATTCCATAAAGCACCCCAGTTCTCCCTATAAAATTCATTTGCAATCCCATCTATTCCTGGTGCCTTCCCTTTGCTGAGACCATTCACTGCCTCCACACCTCATCCTCCCATATCTCCCCCTCCACCCCTCCTGTCCTCCTCCCCATCCTCTCCTTAACCCTCTCTGTAGCAACATCCCTCCACTCCCTTTATCTCTACTTTTTCCAAATATTTGGCAAACATTTATCAACATACACCCCATGCTTCCGTACCTCTTATCCATGTTCCCCTCTCATATCTCCCTAGGTTCTCATCCACCTCAAAACACTCCACTGAAATTGCCTCTCTGCGTGCTCTGCACCTCCCAATACATACTTTCAGGGTTTATCCCCACAGGACCTCCTCCAACCCGCTTTCATCCTGCAAGCCCCGAATCTTTCATTCTGAATTTCCTCTAATTGCTCCTTCAACTGCCTAATCTCCCCATCACCTTATAACCCCCTCTGTCATGACAGTCCTGCAGCAACCCCTCAATATAATTTTGCAACCCGTACCTCCATGCCCCTCCTCCCTTCCCAACCTCCGATAGTACTGTCGGATGAACTGCTTCCCTCCTGCGCCCACCATTCCACTAAATTTCCCCCTCCCTTCCGCTTCTCCCACACCCTCCCCACCAGCTCGCGAAAGCCTCCTCTGCTCTATTCCCAACAACAGTCTAGTATTCAACTTCCAATAGCTTTTATATTGTTTCGCTACCCTGACCAATCCACCTCCACCAACACTCCCTATGGTCAGAAAATCCACGTCCACTGTACTAACCCTACCCACCTGCACACTTCCCGAAACATACAACCTATCTAGCCTAGCCCCGTATCCCGCCTGACAAAAGTGTGCTCACTCACACACCCCACTCCAACGACATCCCTCAATCCGCACTCCCCAACAAGTCCCTCAGTTCCACCAACATGCAACCCGCACCCTAGGCTCCACATCCTTCCTTCTGATCACGCAGTTGTAATCTCCACCTACAACTGCCACACCCGGTAAATCCCTAAATGCAAACACCATTGAGTCCCGCACAAATTCCTTCTTTACCTTCCCTGACCTGTCAGCTGGCATGTACACCCCCATAAAACAGACGCGAAACCCACCCCAATCCCCTTCCACCTGACAATCCTACCCCCCGCATTCCTCCCATGCCATTAGTCGAAAAGGGCTGGACTCCGCCACTGCCACTGCCGACCCACCCTTTAATTTCCCTGATGACCCCGCATATACTCTGTATCCTTTCAAACTCAGCTCCCTTCCACACCGAAAATTGTGTTCCTGTATGAATGCTACAGTCACTCCTTACCTACGTAATGTACCCTCCACCCATGCTCGTTTAATTTCATCCCGTAATCCATTCACATTTATAGTTAAACACTGGAAATCACTTGTGAGGGTTTGTCCTTTGACCTCGGTGGATGCTGCGATGAAGCCTTCCCCTTACTCCCCGCTTTACTCGCTATTTTTCCACCCCTGTCCTTCCCCTTATCCTTCATCAAGTCTAAATCCTTCCTCGCAACATCCACCAAAGGTTTTTTACATGTCCTCTGTGCAGGAGTTAGTATGTCATCACTGTCCGAAATTGTACCCGACCTCTTTCGAGTCCCAGTCACCACTTGCATACTACTCTCTTCTGCTGAGCGGTGCACCTCCACTGTCACCCGCTCAGTCTCCATGAATCCCTTCCCTGTGTCCTCCTGGACCATACTTTCCACCAGCTTCACTGCCTCATCCAATTCAGCACTCACCTCCCCACTTAATACAGGCAAAGGTTCCTCCAATAAGCCTTGCAACACCTCCTCCAGTGGCTCCTCCTGACTCACACACTCTGCATCCCCACATCCACCAGTAACCTCCTTCTGCCCAGACCCCTGAGGCAATGTATGACATCTCTCCTCAGGGCCCTCCACTATTTCACTCCACAACTTTGTACGCCTCTCTGTGACTACCGTTCCCTCGTTCTTACGATGCTCCTCTTGTGCCATCTGCCCCCGTTGTCCTGCATCAGTCCTCTGATGCGATCACCTCATACAGTCAGCGGCTATGTGACCGTAAGACCCACACAGCCTGCACGTTCGTTGTTGGCCCACATAAGTCACATAAACTTGTGTGCGGAACTCAGGCAGGATGACATATGAAGGTATCGGTCTCTTCAGTGTCATCTTCAGTGAGAAGGACCCTTCAAACAGGCCCACCATGGGCCCCTCACTCCATGTCCCTGCTGTTACAGCATGTATCGTTCCGTAGTCGCTGAAAACCTTGCTGATGTCCATCTGGTCAGACTCGAACGGCACGTTCTTAATCTTAACCCAAGTGTAGGTTCTTGAAACATCCTTCAATCTCACTTGTAGGCCGGTGCGCACAGTATACACCCGATCCTGATGCCGGTCGACCAACCTCTCATAAACGTCAGCTGTGAGAAGTTTCACAAACACCCTGGTCATGCCGTTCATTGCCACGCCTTACAAATCAGCCACCTCAATGTTGTAGACGTCCTTCAGGATACCTGGAAGTACAGTGGCTGCCGTGGCAGGCTGCAGTACTCCTGTGACCATGTTGATGCAGACAGTATTCACTCTTCTTCTGCCGGCCGACGCCATTGTTGACTGAAAACCAAGTTGGCTCAGAGCGTCACCAGGGGTCAGCACCAGCGCAGAGAACCACCTCACCCCACCAAGGCTGGATGACGAATCCTGAGGTAGATTGGTCAGGAGCAGCTAAGTGGTATAGGGGATATTGGAAATTGAATGTTAGGTTGTTATCGGGTGAGGATGAAAGGGTTGAGTTTGCGGGTTGGTGGGGTAGGTTATGGGAACGAGGGCATCGGGAGGAAGATTTGGTGGGTTGGTGGGTGTCAGTGGGAAAACCGCACATACGTATGTTTTAACAGAGATTGGGAAAGGAGGAGGCGGAATGGCGATATGGGATGCAACGATATTTAGAAGGCCTGCTACAGAGTTGTTATGTAAGAGGGGGATATGCAGTTACGGGGGAGATTAGGGAATTGAAGAATAGGTTGATAGAAATACAGAATGAGAGGTTTGGGGCGTGTAGGATGAAGGTGGGTATAGATGATGTTTTGTGGGGGGATAAACCCTCAAAATATGTGTTAGGTCAATGTAGAGTGCGTAGGGAGAGAAGGACAATGGAATATGTGGAAGTAGAGGAGAGTGCAGATGGTTATGAGCAGGGAATGAATATTAGAGGAACAGAGGCGATAGGGGTGTACGTGGACAAGTGGTTTCAGAGGTACCTGAGTAGTGTGGATGTGGAGTTGGAGGCTTGTAATATTCTTACAGAGGGGATTGTGGGGAGGTTAGAGGAGGGGATAGGGAGGGTATGGGGGGTAATCAGCGAAGAGGAGGTATGGGAGGCAGTGAGTGGGCTTAATAAAGGCAAAGCTCCTGGAATAGATGGGTTGGCATATGAGTTTTATAGGAAACACTGGAATAGTATGAGAGGTTGTGTGTTGGAAGTGATGAATCAGATGAAGAGGGATAGGAGGATGGGGAAAGGGATGGGGATGGGTGTAATGGTTTTGGTGAAAAAGGGGAAGGTAGGTAATATGTTGAGTAATTACAGGCCACTGATGCTCATGAATGCAGACTATAAGATCTTTGCAAAAATATTGGGAAATAGATTGAAAAGGGTGCTTGAGGAGGTGATTGCAGGGGCAGGGGATCCCGAGAGGGGTGCTTAAGGGACATGAGAGGATTAAGGGGTTTTAGATGGTGGTAGGGGGCATCTTAGCTTTGGACTGGAAAGGGGCGTATGACAGTGTGGAACGTGAGGTGTTGTTTGAGCTGATGAGGCGACAGGGTTTCGGGGAGGAAGTAGTGGATTGGGTTTGGTCATTATATGAAGGTGCTTGCGTTAGAATACAGGTGAATGGCAGGCTTGGGGGTGTGGTGGAGATGGATAGGGGTCTGCGACAGGGTTGTCCCCTGTCGCAGACCTCTTTGCATGCGTGCAAGATCCATTCTATAGATTAGTGGACGGTGGGGTACAGGGAGGGGAAGGCGGCGGGATAGAGGGTGTCATGGGTTATGTATGACACCACAGTGCTCTTAGGGAATGTGGTTGGTTTTGAGACAGTTCGGAGGTGTTTAAGGACTTTTTGCGAGGCCACTGGGATGAGCGTGAATGGTGCGAAGTCGAAAATGTTGGAGGTAGGATCCTGGGTGGGGGGGAGCTTGGGTCAGGGGTATGGGTGGTTCGTGGTGGATAGCATCACTATCTGTGGAATTGTATACATGAGGGATAGGCATCAGACGAGAGAGGTGAATTCAGGTCGAGTGGTGCAAAGGGCGAAGTTGTGTATGTCTGCATGGAGGCCGAGTGATCTCACTTTGCGACAGAGGGTACTTGCTGTCAATACATTGGTCTACAGTAGGATTTGGTATGTTGCTGGCGTGTACCCAATGTTGCAGGTGGATGTGAAAGAGTTGGAGCGTAGAGTATTCAAGTATATCTGGGCGAATGGGAGGAATTGGTTGCGGAAGAAAATTGTTAGGAACGGGGTAGGGATGGGTGGTTTGGGTTTAATTTGGTTGGAGCGGAGACTGGTGTGTATGTATGTGAGACGGTGCTTGGTGAGGAGAGGGGCTGGGGGAAAGGAGGAGGGTGGGGTGGGGGGCGTATTGAGGGAGATGAGTGAATGGTGGGGGGGAAAGGAGTTAGATTACTGTAGAGATTTGTTGAGGAATTTATTGGTAATTAAGGAACCACATAAAATGAAGGTGAATGGGATGATGGGTCTTGGTGCGGAGGCTAAGGTTGTAGAGGGTGCGGCGGTTTTCCAGTATATGATTGGGTTCGGATATGGAGGGGTTTTCAAGGACTTAGGTTACGTGCAAGAGATCGGGAACAGATGTACAGATTTTTACATGGGGTGGTAGCGTCAATGGCGGTATTATTCAGTATGGGGTTGGTACAGGAGGGCAGGTGTGAGAGGTGTGGTATGTTGGAAACTGTCTTGCATGTGATATATTTCTGTGAAGCTTTGGGGCCGGTGCGGGAGTGGATGGGGGGTATGCAAACTTGGGGGAGGGGGGATACAGTTGTTGAGGGCACTGTTCCTGGACTTTTTTTTTTTTATTTTATTTAAAAACTTACAATTTTCATACTAGCAATACACCAAGTAGTCACCTTACTACAAGTAAGGTCATAACAAAGATATACCAAAACAACAGTAAGCACTAAAACCCCACACAAGAATGTGCCATAATAACACCAAAAAAACCTAACTACCCTATAACAACGAAACTTCAAAAATAAAACATTAAACTTACAAACAAAACCTTAAAAGCTCCGTAAAAAACGGTAACTTTTATACCAATCTTAATGATGCATACAAAGCGTTGTCAATACAACATTAGCCTGAGACATAAATGCAACATACAATACAAAAAAAATAGCGTTACATAACTCCTAACCTCCTCACAATGCCAAAACAAACTTAAACCACACAATCATGTAAGAAACCAAAAAAATGTAAAAGTTCTTTTTTTTTTTTTTTTTTTTACAAAAGTCCGTCTCACAAATAAAAGATCATAAGCATTCTAAATGAAAGTAACAAAATAAAACAGTGATTATGGATCCTATAAGATCTGCAAAGCAATTTACACATAGTACAACAAAACATATATAAGATCCTATCCAACATGTATACACAAAAAAAAAAAAAAAATATACCTAACTGAAACAAAACATAGAAACCCCAAAAGGGTTTTAAAAACAGACAATGAAAACCCTAAACCTACAACTAAAACCCGTGATAATGTGACCCAACAATAATAATGATCCTAGGCACACACACATTGCGTGCAAGTCATATAAACTTCAGTAAAAGAAAACCCGTGGTCTGGTAGCAACATCTCACAGTGATAAAGTCATCGGATCAGTCCCATCCAGTGTCCATACATACATAGAAAGAAAGAACTGCATTACATCTTCTCATATTAAAATACGAAGAATATTGCCTGATAACAAGCCATGAAAAGGGAATAATAGTATAAAAAAAAAACTTTAACCTCTTTGAAAAGAGAACCATAAGGAAAAAAACAAAATATAAACACTTAGGGCACACACTGAAACCCAAAAAGGACAAAAAAAAGAACCACCCAAAACCTCCCCCCCCCCATCCGAGTCACCAAACATACCACACACATACTCATCCATAAAAAGAAAAACCCCTACCCCTTTCCCCAAGGGGAAAAGGGTGAGTGGATGACCGGGAAAACCCCGAGAAACCACCCCTTCCCCAACCCCATACATAAACCCCAGGAAACAACTTTCACACCTAACCCTTCAACCCCCCCACACCAGAGACCAACCCCTTCCTTGTAAAAACCCCAGAAACTATAGCTCAGAGTTAACCCAGCAACGACCCCATCGACAATTGCCTATAACCCTCAGAAAAAAACCTATCCCACACCCTCCCATACAACTCCTGGTTCCTACACTTAGTCCTATAAAATCTCGCTGCCAAAGCCCAAATCCTAAGGCAATATGGCGGCGACGTACCGGAGGCGCATAAACACTGTGTGTATTGAAGTGCTGGTGGGAGCTATCTACCCGTCCAATGCAGAAGTATTATTGCCTGCCATAATTCAGGACGCTTATGGAATACCCACGGAAGATTTATATGGAGTGGCACTAAATGGAGCCTCTAGGGTATTTGTGAAATTTGTGACCAGTGGAGCATATGAACGAGTGGTTGACACTTACCAGGACAAGCGAATGGTCGTTAGTGAAGGCTTGGAGGTGAGGTTACGGGATGTGTCGGCTACGTATGTTTGGATCAGAGTACGTAATTTGCCATTTGAGACCGATGCTCTTGATGTGAAGAGGGTCTTTCAGGCATATGGAGTGATACATGCCACTAACATCGGGAGGTGGACCCAGGGAGCCTATGCTGGTATGCCGGAGGGGTCGGTCAGTCTCAAGATGACATTGAGGAGACCAATACCTTCGTATGTTCTCCTGCCTGAATTCCGTACACAAGTCTATGTTACGTACGTGGGGCAGGTGCGAACGTGTAGGCTATGTGGGCAACCGGGGCATAGGGCACTGGCATGTGATCGACGGGGGATACCAACCCAGCGACAACATGGTGCAACGATGCAGGAACAAGGGGAGGGCGACATGTATCAGGAAGAGAAAGTAGCGACGGGTGAGCTGATTAGTACTGGCAAGTGGAGTGACGTCGTGGAGGAAGAGGCAAAGGTGGTTGTATCACTGCCACCGGTGACACAGCCAAATGAGGATCGTGGCTCCCTGGATCGTGAGGTGCGGAGGGAGGATGACGTATTGGTTGACTTATCTGGACCTCTCTTGGAAGATTTGCAGAAGATGCTAGATAGCCCGGCGCCGGTGGCAGACGACTATGTGGAGGGTACCTTACCGGAGATGGTGGGGCAGGAAGGCCGGGGAGGATCCCACAAGAGATCCAGTGGATCAGTGGAGGATGATGTGTTGATGCCAGCTCAGAGAACCGGCAAGAAATTATGGGCGGATGTGACTAAGGGCGGGAAAGGCGGGGTTAAGGGTAAAGTCACGGGCGGAGAGGGAGGGGGTAATGGTGGGGGAGGACTAGTGATGAAGCTAGGTGGGTCTAGATTGGTGAAGCATCGTGGGAAGCCTCCAATGAAACCTTCAAGTGTCTCTGTATGAACGTTAATGGCCTTCGGGCAGAGGTTAAACGGTTATGGGTGGAAGCAACTTTAAAGAGAGAGGGGATTGACGTATGTTTCTTACAGGAACACAATTTTAAGTGTGGTAGGGAATTGTTGCTAAAGGGTTATACTTTATACACGGGGAGTACAGTGAATCTCAAGGGTGGGGTGTTGGTGGGAATTAGGGAGACCAGCCCTTTTAGTATGAGGTATTGGGAGGAGGTGGGGGATGGGAGGATTGTGAGGGTTGATGGGGTATGGGGAGACATACCTGTTAGTTTTATTGGGGTTTATATGCCTGCTACCAATGTACGGAGTGTCAAGGAAGCTTTTGTGCATGATTTTTTAGTTTATGCTCTAAGGGGCTTGCCTGAGGTGGTAATAATAGCTGGTGATTGGAACTGTATTATTCGGAAGCGTGATGTACAGCCTCGAGGCCCGAGATGTGAACTTGCAGTTTTGAGGGATGTGTTGGGGGCGGTGGGAGTCAAGGATGTTGTTGTGGGAAGGGATGCTTTGGTGGAGCATAATGTTTTTAGGAGAGGGTATGCAGCACGACTAGATAGGGTTTATGTAGCATCAGGTATAAGTGTAGGAGACGTGCGTCTTCTCGATGTTGGGTTCTCTGATCACCGTGGTGTAGTGGCGGTGTTGAGCTGGGTTGGGGCTGTCAAGATATATCTAGGTCATTGGAAATTGAATGTTCGTTTGTTACAGAGGGATGGGGATAGGGATGCTTTTGCTGACTGGTGGGGGAAGGTGTGGGGAAGGGGCAGAGGGATGAGGGATGAGGTGAGGTGGTGGTCTTCACAGGCGAAGGAGGCGGTGAGGGATTATTATAGGAGGGCCGGAGTGGAGGAGGCAGGTTATAGGTATGGTTTGAAACGTTATTTAGAAAGTCAGCTTAGCTCTTGTTATGTAGGGGGAGGTGGAGGAGGGGGGCATCAGGCAGAAATTAGTATGCTACGTGGGAGGTTAAGGGACATACAAAATGATAGATTTCATGCGGTCAGGGTCAGGTGTCAATTGGATGAGATTTTATGGGGAGATAGGCCCTCGGGCACTGTTTTGAGGAGGTTTAGGAAAAGGAGGAAGTGTATGATTATCTCGTCGTGGAAGGTTGAAGAAGATCTGGGAGGGTATCAGAAAGGGCAGGTGTTAAGTTTTTTTTTTATATTTTTTATTAAAACAAAATACATCATCAGACTTAGGACACGTAATAATTTAGACCCATAGGCCTGACAACACCTATATCCTATAACACAATAAGGTGAACAAAATTTAACCATATCTCAATAAGGACCATAACAATCTCTCCCATTATATAGGTTTATCCCTACTACAAAATAAATGTTATCAATCAATATACTTCAAATATATATACGTCACTTCACTATATATGACAAATCCCCAGTCGCTTACATCAGAATATACGTACACACAGGTACACCTGATATAAACACCATACACAATAGCCATTTTTGACCAACCCTGTCACCTAGCTACCAAAAATTCCACCCCCTCCCCCATATAAGTATCAACTGAGGTCAACTATTACCAGATACAACCCTGATATCTAATCATCATTCCCATCCATCACAGATAAACATTATAAATCAGTATTATTCCTCTACACAATTTGCACCTGCCACATCAATTGCAGCTATGTATAGCTTACACAAAAGCTCACAAGGCCCCTAAATACAAACATCTGTATGACAATATACAATTGTACAAATGACCATAAATTTTGGACCAATGAATGAATTATCATTAACCTTTTCACAATAAGTATCAGCATCGCCTCAACTCTACAAAGTTACATAATTTGACATTCACATTATACAATAGCCGGACTATCCTTATGAGTTATTATTTTGAAAACACCATAACCCATCAATCAGTACCTGCCACTTAATGCACTACTCAGAACTAAAAGATCAGGATCTCTTCAAATGGGATCCTAACAATTAAATTTCCCCAGATATAGGTTTATATAAGCAACACATCCTAATATATATAATTTTATCGTCGCCCCGTATATGCATGTCTGCACTTGATACAATCCCCGTGCTGTAAGAGCACAGTTATTCCAGCCAGGTAGCCACCCCTGCTACCATTACCCCTCCCCTCATACACAGCCTAATTAAATACATCTCCATATGATTCTAACGTGATACACTAACATATACAAGTAAGCCTATACATTCAAACCAAATGTATACCATACACAAGGATCACCAAGATCCCAATAAAACAAACAAATATATAACATTAATTCCTACCACAATTTACAATTAAATACTTGAGATGTTAATAGGCATCGGAATAAACAGGAAACCCGCTGCCATAACATAAATTATACTAATATACTATCACCCTTCCAACCTTAACAAGGGCATATCTGATAAGATATCACATAACCAACCTCCATATATCCATCACTCATACTTCCAGTGATCTTTTTAGGCAAGCTCTACACGCTAGCCCATTAGAGTAACCAAATGGATTACTAAAACCAATGAACACAACGTATACATTTATGAACAAAAGCACTAAACCTGTGCCCTACCATGTTCATAGTGACTGAAGAAAACCCCCGATGCTAATCCCCGTACATAACCCCCCATCCCACCACCAAGCGCTCATCCCTTACATACCTACGTCATAAAGTCATAATCATCGTCATCCGTCACCTTCCTCCCCCATCCCCTCCTTCATTCTCCCCCCATCACACAAAGATTTACAACTCACACAGATATGTATCCCCACCTCACCTGAAAATCCAGTCCCCTTTATACTATATTACCTTAACTCTAATAATTTCCCCACCGTTATTTCTCTATATGCCTCAGGAAAAGCTCTCTCCCATGCTCTACCATATATACCCGATTTCTTAGACACGTCCTATAAAAACATGCAGCCATGGCCTGATCCTAATTGCTCCTCTAACTTGTCTCATTGACCACGAGATATATATAAAATCGACCGCCAAATACATAATCGCTCGCCTCACCTCACTACTAACACCACCAATATCAAAGCTTAATACTCTCAGCACCATTAATCCCCCTCCTCCCACCAATAGAAGCACCCTCCCAAACCATAACCTCAAATGCCCTAGCTCCTCACAAAAATAAACGGCATGATATGCATTTTCATTGCTCCACACCACTCACACGCTCGTTCCCCTACCAAACCCATATTATACAACACCTCCTTGAAGCCAATATCCCATGTGAAAACGATACACAATATCCCTTACTAACGATGGTATCCGCAACTTGCCGAAACAACTCCATACACTCCTCCAGTTATACATAGGGAACACTGACTCCCTTAATACCAATCCTAGACCCTGCCCTTCCCCTCTCCCCACCCTCGCTAATTTACTCACCTTCATCCTAGACGGCTCTCTCACTGCCACGAGTGTACGCAACATATCCTCACATAACATCAGATCCTTTCCCTTCCACCATCCCACCCCAGCCACACCTAAGAATCTGTGTTTTATATACATTCCTATTAACATCTGCTGCAAGGCAGCAACCCCATTCCACCCACCCCGCCTCTTCATTACCACCTCCTTGGACAACCAATGTTTCCCATATCCCCATATATACCTTATAACTCGATTTTGCAACAATATGACATCTTGCATTACCAACGGATATACAGCCGCTACATGCCACAATTTACTATATACCAACATATTCACAACAATGACCCTTTGGAGCATTGTTACGTCCCCTGGCTTCCACCACTCATTCTACCTACCGCCACCTACGACCACCTCTGTTTTTAATATCCTAGCTTTACTCACATCCATACAGAATACCACACCACATATCTTCAAACTTTCAACTACCACCCATCCATACCTCATTCCCAACGCCCCCCCTACCCATGCCCCCACCTCCAACAATTTTTATTTCACTTTATTTACTCTCAATCCCGTTGCACTCCCAAAAACTCCTATTATAGCCCCTACCTTACCCAATCCCTCCTCATTCCCCACTAGAATGGTGGTGTCATCGACATATCCCGTAATGCCTGTTGCACTGCCGAGCCCATCCACCTCTTCTCTTACCCCATCCTGGATCAACCTATAAAAAGGATCCTGCACACACGCAAAGAGAATTTGCGACAGGGGACAGCCCTGTCGCAAGCCCCTCTCCATTCGAACCTCCTGCCCCACTTTCCCGTTAATCTGTACACGCACACACGCCCCTGCATACAACGTTTCAACCCATCTAATGACCCCCCTACTAAACCCCTGCCTTTCCATTACTTTCACTAACATTCCTCTGTCCACACAATCATACGCCCCCTCCCAATCTACCGCCAACACTCCTTCCCCGTCTCTATTCTCAATAAAATCCTTAATTTGACTATGCCCTTCCTTCATGTTACGCCCCGGTATTCCCCTTTGACCTGATGTTATTACAACACCCAATACACGCTTCATCCTATTAGCTAATATACGCGCAAAATTTTTATAATCGGCACATAGGAGAGATATAGCACGATAATTCTTTATTGTTGTCGCCTCCTTTCCCTTTGGCACCAGCACCACCACTCCTATATTCTGATCCCCCCCCCCATGACTCCATCCTCTTTCATTCTATTAAACACACTCGTCAGACATTCCCGCATCGCCTCCCAATTAACAATATAAAAATCACTCGGCAATCCATCTATACCGGGTGCCTTACGCTCCTTCATCCCCTGTATTGCCATCCAAACTTCCTCCTCAGAAATTACATCATCCATATCCATCCATTCATCCTTCCCTATACTGGGTACAATACTCTCTAATACCGCCTCCCTATCTTCTTCCCTACTCTCTCTACTCTGTAAATATCCCTGAAACCAGGTATCAGCATAGCAACTGATACTCTCCATTGATCTATGTACCTGCCCCACCTGATAACTCCCAATCTCCTCATGCACTCTCACCGACAGTATTGTCATATCTGAACGCCTCTTCTGAAATTTACGGAGAACAGTCACTGACGGCCTATTTCTCCACAATGAATCCTCTACCTTTGCCTTTATCCTGAAAGCATGAAACCTTTCATTCTGCACCTCTCTCAGCTGTTCCTTCAATCCCCCCACCTCTACCTGATGTTTCCCCGCTCCCCTGTCATTATATCCTCTTAGTTGTTCCTCTAGATATCCCTGTAATCCGTAACGATATTGACCATCTATTCGAGCCTCCCTTTTATAGTAATCTCTGATAGCCTGTTTCGCTTGTTTATGCCACCACCGCGTGATGTCACCCTCCCGCTTTCCATCCCGCCAGAGCTCGGTCCACCACTCCGCAAACTTTTCTCGACTACCATCATTATGTAAAAACCTCACGTTCATTTTCCAAAAACTTTGATATGTCTTCACCACACCTATTACAAATAAAGAAGCATTTGTAATAACGACTGTTTGGGATACTAAGTAAAATCTCACTTTTCAGATTTTTATTATATTAAATATATATTATTAATATAAAAGCATATAATCTGAATAAAAACATATAATCTAATATTCTGTGTAAAAACATATTTACACAATCATAGTACAATAAAATATCACAAGCAAATCATATACTTAGTGATGTGTCAAGTCGCTGCCAACTTCGTGTCACGCAGGACACTGCCATACCTCGTCATGATACTCCTTCTCACCATGTCCTCAGACACCCTTATCTCTGTGTTACACACACCATCGCTCAGGGTCACTCACGACACCTTCTCTGTGCCCATGGCACGCCCCCTGCATCATGAACCATTCTCTATTACAATCCTGTACACGCGTCTTGACCTACACCAAATACACGACAACTTGTGTCGTGCCACCGTCACAAACTCTCTGCATACACCACTAAAACCCTGACACTCAGGTTAACAATCTCGGTTAAAATCTCTGGGTACAGTCTCAAGACAGTCTCAGGTACATCGTCGCAGGTACATAGTAGATTCTGGTGACCTCGCCCTCTCCTTGTTGTAGGCTATCACCAGCACCACACTGCATGAGTCTGCAACTCACGCAGGTCTGACTGGCGAACTCAGTAGTATGTCAGGGAGCTTGTCACCAGCACCACACTGCAACTCTCATGCAGGTCTGACTGACGAACTCCAGTAGTATATCAGTGAGCTGGTGGACTCTCCAGTGTTGAATGGGGGGGTCTCGAAAAAACTGTCGTCAAAAGGGGGCCCCGGAGTCAAACATCAGGGCCCATGCTAACCCTTACCCGCCGGCCGGTGAGGTATACCAACTCCATTGTTAGGGAGGGGGCCAAAAAAAACCCATCCAATTTAAATTAATAACCCCCCCTATGGTCCAAACCCCTACATCTATATTTGAGTTCCCAACACCGCCTTTTTGGGAAAATAAACCCTTTTCCAAAAGGGGCTACCCCACACAAAAGGGTTCTTTTAAATTTTCCAAAACCTCACCACCAAAACCCCCTCCACCACACCTACCGCTCAAAGCCTCCCCCTTGCAATCCCCAAACACATCCTGCCCCCCCGGTTTACATCTTGCGGCGAAACACGCAGTTCCCCAACTTTTCCCCCTAAAGGGGGACTGGGGTCCACCAACCCAAATCAAAGTTTCCAATAAAATTTTCCTTTTCTTTTCTACAATTCACAGCCCATATAAACTCCTACAAACACCCATCTTCAACCCCCCAACCTCTAATAAAACCTACCACCACCCCCTCCTCCCATGTCAATAGTCGAAAGGGCTGGCCCGAATCCCTATTCCCACCCCCCCTTGAAAAGCAGACCCCCCTGCAAGCACTTAAACCCCCTTAACCGCAATTATACCCAAACGGGGAGTTTGTTCCCCCATTATACACAAACCACTTTATCCTTTTCAATGTTACCTCCAGCCACCCCCTTTTTTTCCTCAGACCGAATTGACATTTTTTTGGGGGATCTGGGGAAGTTTCATCGGGGGGGTTTTCCCCGGGTCTTTAAAAATTTTGACACTATCCTTAACAATCCCCGATTTAACACCCTTAGCACTGGGCATATCATTCACACTAAAAATTTTTTTTTTCTGTCCATTAAAACCATCCTTTTCCCCCACCACCCTTACCCCACGGGGGACCCCCCCCCCAAGTTTTTTGGCCCTTTTTTCAGGGGGGTTTAAAATATTTTCCCCCAGGCTCACCAGGCCTTTTTTTTGGGGATGCAGAGGCCCCATGTCCTCACCAGCATGAGAACAAGCACTTCCGGGGCTCACAACCTTTTCCGGGGAAAACCCCCCAGTCACAACCCATTCCCCATTTCCACTGTCTCCATCACATTCTTTAGTCACTACTCCCTCATCCTACAGTCGGGGGAATGTCAGATCCTCCCAAAAAGGCTAGGTAAAAACGCTGTAGATCCTCCATTTCCAAATTCCAACCCCCCCGGGGCCCCCCCTTTCCCCAATCCCCCCCTGCAGCAATTCAGGTGGTATAAACGGCTCAGCTGCCTCCACCCCCCGACCCACGGGCCCCTCCCCCCCACGTCCTCACGACTCCGGCCTTACCATCATCCCTTATCACGCCCCTCGGATGTCTATATGCCCGATGAATCTTCCGCCAAGTCCCCTGCCATATGACCTGTGGACCCCATCAGCATGCGCAGTTGCCCAGTACGCATATACCTGCGTTTTAAAAACTTCCATCCACATAGGTGGAATTTGTGTTTAAGGTTTTTTTTTTTTAAACGATCCTTCCAGAAATTTTTTTGGAAAACCCGTCCCAAAGTCCTAAGTTTTATGGATGACCCCATATTTCTCAAAATTTCCGAATGTCATGTTCCCCCTTAAAGGAACGTTTCATACGAATCCATGAGAATATCTGGAGACATCCTTCAATATAACATCCACTGCTGGGGTCACCTCTAATCGTCGGTCTTGGAACCGGTCTACCACTCTGTCATAAACACTTGCTGACAAAGCTTAACAAAGATCCTGGATGCCCCGTTTAACGATATTCCGTAAAGCTCTTCATTCTGAATGCCATAAAAATCCCTGATTATAGCTGGCAGCAAGACATCAGCATTACTGGATAAACAGCACCCTTGAGAACCTTGACACAGACCGTATTCACCTCATCTTTCCACGCTCCGCCATTTTGTGAAAAATAACTAGTTTCACAAAAAAACCGCAAGGGCGCAGCACTGAGACACCCTCCCCTAAAAGAGCTGGGCTGAGACCATCGTGTTAAGTACAACTGATGGCATGTGTGGGTATGGGGGTGTTGGTTTCAGCAAAGTTTAGGGGAGTGGTTGGGAGTGAGGCAAGTCGAAGAATCATTTTGGAGGAGATACAGGAACGTCTGGGGAGGAGAATAGGAAGGGTTAGGAGGACGTTATCAGAGGCGGAAGTATGGCAGGCAGTGCAGGGATTAAGGTTAGGAAAGGCACCTGGGGTGGCTGGGTTACCGGAGATTTTTATGTGTTACATTGGGAGGTGTTAAAGGATGTTTTAGTGCAGACCTTTAATCAAATGAAGGATAGGGATATATGGAGGAAGAGCAAAGGACAAGGGTGGTAGTGATGGTACCTGAAGGAGAAGGACGGTGATAGGATGAAGGGCTATAGAGCTATAACGTTGTTATGCTCGGATTATAAGATCTTTGCGAAAATTCTGGGAATCGAATAAAGAGGGTGTTGGAGAAGGTTTTAGATGATGGGCAACATGGTGTGCCGGGTGAAGCATAAGGACTGGGCATAGAAGGATTAGGGAGTTTGTGGATAACAAGAGGGAGGAGGGGTGCTAGGTTTAGATTGGGAGACTGCATATGATAGCTTAGATAGGGAATTTTGTTTGGGGTTTTGTTGGGGTTGGGGTTTGGGGAAGAAATCGTGGGGTGGGTTAGGACTTTATATGACCGGGCTTTGGCAAGGGTCCAGGTAAATGGGAAGTTGGGGGTTCAGGTGAGTTATGAAAGGGGTTTGCGCAGAGTTGTCCTGTGTCGCAAATCCTGTTTGGGTGTATGCAGGACCCTTTCTATAGACTGGTTAGGGAAGGGGTTTGGGATGGGGAGGTGGTAGGGGTTGTGAGTCGGGCATAGTGGGATATGTCGATGATACAACCGTCCTGGTGGGTAGTAGTGAGGGCTTATTACATGTGAATAGGATTGTGGGTATTTTTGGGGAAGTGACAGGTATGAGGGTGAATAGGGGTAAGTCAAGTTTGTTGGAAGTAGGTGCATGGGTGGAGGGACGTTGGACAGTAGGGCAGTTGGAAGTGCTCGATAGGATTAAATTTGCGGGTGATATTCAGTCATAATAGGGAATTGGCAAGATAATTGAATTCGTGGCAGTGGTGGACAGAGCTATAGATAGGTTGGGAGGCATTAGGTCTACAGAAGTAACACTGTTGCAACGGGCAGTGGTGGTAAATGTTTTAGTATATAGCAAAATATGGTTTGTTGCTGCTGTATATCTCTCCGGAGTATGATGTAGAGAGGTTGCTTGGGAGGGTTTTTCTTATATTTGGAGTCATGGGAGGCATTGGTTAGGTAGGAGGTGGTGACTACTGGGTTGGGGTTGGGGGCTTGGGGTTGATACCGCTACGAGACAGGCTTCAAGTATTTTGTTAAGCAAGAATATGTGTAGGTGGGGGTACAGGGGGCAGAAGGGTGAATGGGGTCATGCAGGAGGTACGTAGGTGGTGGCGGGTAGGGATCTGTTGAGATGTGAGGCTATGTTGAGGTTCCTCCTTGTTGTTAGGAGCCTGGGAGGGTTAAAGTAGGTGTGTTGGATAGAGTGGGGAGGGGAGGTGTGTGCAGGGTGCAGGTATTTATCCTATGTATAATTGGAGGTTAAGTGGCGTTGGATGAAGAAGTTGCAATACCACCAAGAGTGCGTGAAACAGGTTATAGGTTTTTATTGGGTATTTTAGCGAGCTGCACAGTTGTTTAGAATGGGCATTATTAGGGATGGGTTGTGTGGATCATGTGGGGTCCTGGACACGGCGTATCATACTCTGTATTTCTGTGATACGTTGATGGGGGTCAGGGAGTGGTTTAGTTGGGTATTAAGGAGGGTGGGAGCAGGGGGCTTGATGACCCTGAGGGCTTTGTGTTTGGACGTGGGGGCTTTTCCAGAGGACGTTGGTAGGGCGGTAGTTTACTTGGTGGTCGAGTATATACATATTTTGTGGGTAATGCAGGAGGCTCCCGGAGCACAGCGTATCCGAGCGTTGGCAGCAGGTATATATAGGTCTAAGTGTAGAAATCAGGTTATATATGTGGTGACATGGTGTAAAGCTTTCTCTCAGGGTTATAGGGAATTGACTATAGGTATTCTGTTGGGGAATGGGGGGGGGTACCTCATTAAAGGGCTGGTCAAAAAAGGGGGGGGTATGGTCAGGAGTGTCTGGACAGGGGGGATACGGCGGGTGACATGGCTAGGGTTATGTACTTTCTCTCCGGTGTCACCTGATAGGGCGTCAACACGTGTCGTCCAGCAGACAGTGGTAGGAGGACAGGTGGACATATATTGTATTGTGTGGTGATGATGCAAGTTTTGAAATCACATGTCTAAACAGGTCTTGGACTTATGGGACTTAGAATGATCATTATGTTGTACTTTTGTTGGTCGCACGTAATTACTGGTGTAATGGTTATAGGTTGGAGTATTAGGGAAGAAAGGTGTTTATGGTAAGATTGGGTGTTTTTGTACTCAAGTGCGTGTTTGTGCTATTTTGGCCTCAGCGTGAATTGGCGTGAATGTGCGTGTCTCAGTCCATAGGACGACAGGTTACAGGTGTGCCATAACATGTTTAATTTGTAGATTGTATATGGTGTAGGGTAAAGCTTCAGGGCACTTACATTGTTAGGTTTAGTTTTCTATTTAGGTTGATGGTGAAAGCTGTGAACCGTATATCGTTTGTCTTAATTGTGATTAGTATCGTTAGCATTTTTGATGTCCTTGATGTGGTATTAATATGGTTTGACGCCATAGTATAATTATATATACAAAACATGAATGATGTTATATTTGTAGGGTATGTAAATATGCCACAAGTATTGTATTGTTTTGATTTATTATGCAGGTAGCTGTGTTCCATGTATCTGTACATATTGTCCAATGTGTTCATATTTCTGTAGGGTAAGTGTCCGCATCATGGCACTTACATATTTAGGTGGTTTCTTTTCTGTTTAGTTTGATGACATCCTTAGGTTATTTTTATACATTAGTCTTAAGATAATTATATTGTTTTGAATTATGAGGTACTTGGTGTTGTACGTCATGTTTCTTTTGTATTATCACTGTTTTGATTAATAAAAAAAAAAAAATTAAGCAGTTTATTGAGGAAAGTGGAGGAAGGGGGGGTGTTAGGATTGGATTGGCAGAGGGCATATGACAGGGTTGGATCAGAAATTTATTAGCAATATTGGAGAGGCAGGGTTTTGGGGAAGGGTGGTAAGGTGGGTTGAAACATTGTATGCAGGTCGTTATTACGAGTGCAGATTAATGGGAAGGTGGGAGGGCAGTGGAAATGCAAAGGGGTCTGTGACAGGGTTGTCCTCTGTCCCAGATCCTTTTGCACTTTTGCAGGATCCTTTTTACAGATTGGTAGAGGCGGGTTGAGGTTGGGTCTGAGGAGATGGAGGGGGGTGGTATGGTTGGTTATGTTGATGATACCACGGGTTGGTTGGGAAGGGGGCAATTGAGTGTTGAATGATTTGATAGAACTTTTTGGGAGGAACGGGGATGGGGGTTAAGGGGGAGAAGTCTAATTTTTTGAGGTAGGAATTTGGTCTGGGGGAACGTTGGGGCCCGGGGGGGGTTGGAATTGTGTAGAAATGTTTAAAGATTGGTATATTTTGGGAGATGGTAGTGGCAGGGAGGTTTAAGGAAGTGGTGGATGCGGCAATTGGAAGGATGGGGGGCGGGGGAGGGTGGGTGACTTTCCCAAAAGAGTTATTTTATAAATGTGTTGGTTTAGCAAATTATTTTGGGGCGGTGGATATCCCTCGGAGGTGGATGTAACTTTGTTGAGTAATTTTTTGGGTTTTTTGGGGGGCATGGGAGCCTCTGGAAGGTAGGGAAAACCCAAAAGCGATGGGGGGGGATGGGGTTAAACCGTTGAGGGATTAAAGTGTGTTTGTGAGGCTTTTCTGAGAGAGGGGGGGGGGGGAAAAAGGTGGGGTTAATAATGAAAGGTGGAGAGGGGTGGGGGGGGAAGGCAATTTTTGGTATGTGGCAATTTTGAGGGTTAAGGTAAAAGACCCAGGGCAGTAGGTTGAGGTTGGTAGGTTTCTTGGGAGGGGGGGGCGGGGAAAAGGGGTTCTCCTTGTTGTTTGGGCGGGGGAAATGGGGGGTTTCGGTAAAGTTCTTTGGGGCGAGAGGAGATTGGTTTTAGGGTTTTTTGGTTTGAGTAATTATATTTGGGGGTTGGAGCCGTGGGGTTTTGTGGTAGGTGTGGGAGCGGGAAAGGTATCATTTTTTTTTTGGCGGATTGAGGAGGTAGGAATGGGGGGGAAAGGTGGGGAAAGGATTTTTGGTTCTGGGGGGCTGGTTTGAAAATAAAGGGGTTGTTTTTGGGTTTTTGGGTTATGTTTATATTTCATGGGTTGTGGGAAGAGTGGGGGAGGGCCGTATTGGGGCATTGGGTACATTTTTAAAACTAATGTAAATAGGGAATTATATGGTGGGGGGGGGTTTTTGCGCCTTTCGAAAAAAAGTGTGGGTTGGGGGTGGGGGGGGGTTAGGGGGAAGGAGGGGGAGGGTTCGGGGTGGTGCTTGGGGATAGGTAAATAGGGGGGAAAGTGTATATGGAGGAAAAGGGGGGGGGGGGTTTTTATGGAAGGCCAATGGGGGGTGTAACCCTGGGGAAGAGGCTGGGGGGTTTGTCTTGGGTATTCTCTGGTTGAGAACCTTCTGTCCAAGGTTGGTTCCATTTTATTAGAATTAACAGGTTTGTAAATCTTATTTTCATCTTTTATTTTTTGGGCCCTTTTGGGGAAAAAGGCAAAGGATGTTGTTTTTGTTATGTTTGTTTTTTGTTGAAATGCAAGATCATTATAAAAATATATTTTCCTTTTTTTGGGGGTGTGTGCGTGTGTGTTTTTTTTGTTGTGTGTTGCGTGGTTCATTTATGTTTTCTTTTTTTGGAAAAAAGGAACCATGGAGTGTGATGAAATATGATATTTGGTACTTTTGCATTTGGTGTGGGGAAGTTTCTTGAAGCTGTTTTGATTTTGGGGAATTTCTTATGTACAAGGTAATATATATTTCATGTGTTTTATCCAATTTCAATAAAATATAAAAAAATGGGGGGATCTTTTTGGGGATCACAGCGTAGACTTCTTCTAAAAACAAATTCTGGGAAAAATAAGATTAAAAACCCCATGACATCTTGGTGTGTCCGTGAACGGTCCCCCCCCGGGGTGTTTTTAAGTTCACATCTTCACGGTATATGAAGAGATCGTTCAACGTATCAAGGTCAACGATATAAAAGTAACTCCCGATGTAGCAGTGTTTTTTGAGATGTACCCGTACTTATACGTTTTGAAAATCGTAATGCCCCTTAAACTGGGGGGTTATCTATTCGAAAGTTTTTTAAAAAATTTGGGACAATATCCAGACTCCCCTGGTGTGTGGGGCACTGGACCTTTTGAAGGGAAAACCCGGATGGGTCCTTTTCGGTAAAATGTCCATAAAAATCCCCTTTTCCCACCCCTTATGTGCTCCTTGAAGTATTTCTAACAAATGATGTATTATCCTGGACAAGGAAGAGTGCGGTTTATGTAATGCTTGGGCATATGGCATATCAATGTGACCGTCGGCGTCCTCCCAACAGAGTGACGGCAGTGTGCCATCCAAAGTCCTGCTTTTCCCAACCCGTCTTGTTGAAGTGCCTATATAACAACGTCCCCAATGCCCTCCTACAACGAGTCTGATATTTCACATGTCTTACCGTGTGTGACTTTGCCCGTACAGCAAGGACGGTTGATGATGTCGATGCGTGGCGTCATCAAATACTACTACTGTCTTGGGGAGATGATGTTGATTTAGGCCCCCCGGGTATCCTTTCCAGAATTAGATGGTGAATAGAGGATGTCCAGCGCCACCATCCACCCCAGTTCATCCGATGATGGCGTTGCAAGCCCTGTGTAAACGATTGTAACTCCTGACGGCCCCAAAGTGAAAATTTAGGGGGGAAAGTACACGGCCCCATGACCCTCACCTGCCCACGCTGAGCGCGGGAATTTCCCCGGGGAAGCGGGCGGCGGGTAACTCAACAGTGAGATGAACTGACTCCAGGTCAACGTCCGGGGAAAAAATTTGTGGGCCGGATTGCGGCTCAGGGAAAGGTAGGTTTGAACAGGGAGAGTTTTTGCCTGATTCTGTTCTGGACGGTGATGGTATTGTAGACCAGAGCATAAATGTGTTCAGTGACTACGTGTATATAAACCAAACCTTTCCCAGTGTCTAACCAAATGTTAATGGGTTGCGGGCCCCTCATCGGAAGGCCCCCTTTGAAGGGTGTTTAAGCCATTATAGTCCTGATGTCTTTAATTCAAGAACACAATTATCGTTTTTGAGCAAATTTTGAAATACGGGGGTATGATGTTTATGGTGTAATGCCCGGTTTAAAAGGTGGTGTAGCAGAAAATTTTTCCCAGAGGGCAGTCCTTTTCGGTTACTTTTTTTGGGGGAAAGTTGCGTCGATTGTAGGTTAGTGGTGTTGAGGGTGGTGGGGAACGACAAGCGGGGGATTTATTAGTGTGTATGGGCCTGCGGCCCCGGGTCCCAGTACAAAAAACCAGTTTTTCAGGATACTCTTGTGTACTTTTTCCGGTCACTACCCGTGGTGGCTGTTGTGGGGGGGATTTGGGGGGGACGGGGGGGAAATTGTGTGACGCGAAAACGGGATGTCGAACCGCGGGGTAGTGGTTTTTATTCCCAGCTTTTGGGGATATTTTGAAAGGGAGTTGGTTTCCGCGATGTGGGAGGTGACGTAGTTGGGGGAGAAAGTTTACACTTCAAAGGGGGTTTTTTAAAAGTTTGTTCCCCGTGCAATTTTAAAACAGTGGAAAAAAATTATAAATTTTAAATTATGGCCGGGGGGTTTGGGCGCTCTCTTGGGGCTGGGTTACCCACCCAAAACTTTTTTGGAAAGGTTTTTTTTTTTCAATTTTTGGTCAATGTGGAAACAGGGAAAAGGGTAGGCGTTTAGTACTGAGGGGTGGGACCCGGGGGTTTAAAACCCTTTTTTAAATTTTTGGGGGGATAAAAGGGACTTCTTATAAGTTTCATTTTTGACAAAAATTGTTTTTTAGAGGCCCGTTCCAAAAAACCCCGTTTGGGGAAATTGAAAGAAGGGAAAAAACGAGCTACAAAAACAGTTGTTCCCCGGGGCGCGAGCGGGTATTTTTTTTTTTTTTTAAAAAAAACATTATAATAAATTTCAAATTATCAACCTTTAAATTTATACATACCAAAAACCCCACCTCTGAACAAAATAAAAAACCCCACATTTCATTACAATCCACCAATTTCACCTGAACAAAAACAAAATATGCAACATCACTCTTAATTTTTAAACAGTACATTAAACTCAAACCTCCTTCGGGGGAACTTCCCAGATTATACAACACCAGGATTTCCCCTGTACCCCCCCATAATCCCCCCCCCCACAACCCACCCAAAAAACCCCCACATATTTTAAAAGCTTTTTCATTTTTTCCCTACCCATACATACCAACCACATGTGTAGTAACAAAATATAAAACATAGGACACCAAACTGCCAGGATTACTCCAATCCTCCTGTCTCTCCATAAACCCAAAAAAGAAAGACAAAAACTTTAAAAAGTTACTAAAAATTTCAGCTTTTTTATCCTGCATTTTAGACACCTCAAATAAATTTCAGGCCCTACTGTTCCCCCCCCTGTCTCCCCCCCTTTAAATTTGAATATTCAAAAAACCTTAGAACATTATTACATAACAGGTTATAATTTTTTCCATGTCTACAAAAAGTACATGTCTTTAAAATCGACACCGTACAAAATGTCATAAATAAAATACTAAGTCACTTTTTTCACGTGACAAAAAAAAATATAACATCATCCCAAAAAAAAAATCCTTTTTTTCCCCCCCATAAAACATTACCTAACCTTCCCCTGTCTTTTACCAACATGACATTTTTACCTTTACAGTTATTACACAAAAAAAGTAAAGCCACCTCTATATTTCCCAAAAAAAATCCCATTAAGCCCTCCCTCCCCCGTCAGAAGTCCTTGTTTTTTAACATACACATTCAAACCATATACTTTCAAATTCAAAAAACAATCCCCGCCCCAAAAAACCCGGGGATCCAAGTAAGTTTCAGTCCAACCCCCCCCCACATGTCCTTCCATTCTCTTACAAAAAAGAAAGCACATACTCCCCCACACACCCCCCAAACCCCCCCGGAGTCCAGTCACTTTCAGCTCCCCCCTCCTCCCCTCCCCTCCCCCCCTTTTTAAAAAAGTTTTCCCCCCCGTCATACTTCTGTAACTGTCTGGAAAAAACCTATCCCACCCTTCACCATAAAAAAACCCCGTTCCTGCATTTTGTTCTATACATTGAAGCCGCCAAAACCCTTTTAAAACGGACCCCCCCTTTTCCCCCCAAAAATAACAACAGGGTATGAAAAATCCCTTCCCTCCCCCCCACCTACCCAAAAAATGGCCTCCCCAACCCCATTTTATAAACCTGCCCTTGATGCTACTGCCCCTTTGAAAAAACCCCCTTTTTACCCCTTTCCCCCACCCCCCCTTTTTACCCGAAAACGCCCAACCCCCCCCATTTTCCCCCTCCGTTATATACGGGGGAAAACTGCCTATCCTACCACCACATCTGCCCCACCCCAACCCTCCCCATTGCCCTTGATAACACTCCGGGGGTCTCTCACTGCCAAAATACTTCTCAACATATCACCACACTTCAACAAACCCTTTCCCCCCTCCACCACCTGTCAATTCATTCAAAACCCTTTCCCCCCCTTTTTCCCCCGGCCCCCCCCTTTTTGTAGATAGCAATACTTTACATCATGCCCTAAGATGACCCCCAAATTTATAGCCCCAGTTTCCCCCAATCCCTGCCTTGTCATAACAACCTTTTTATTTAACCAATGTTTTCCAAACCCCACACAAATCTCAAAACCTTTCTTTCTAATTCTATCACATCCCCACCCCAACACGGGAAAAAAACCCCCGCCACATCCATAACACTATACACTAATGCATTAACCACTACCACCCTTTGCGTAAGGTTAACCCCCCGTCCTCCACCCTCTCATCCCCCCTTAAAGCCCCCACCACCCCCCCCAGCATTCCCTCTCCGGGGGCCCTACGCATTTTCCTAAAAATAACACCACAGATCTTTACCCTCTCTACGACAGTCCACCCAAACCTTTTCCCCCCTGCCCCCCCCACCCATGAACCCACCCCCAAAAATTTAAACTTAGCAGTATTAATGGAAAACCCCTTTACCCTCCCAAAAAATCTCAAGAATCCAGCCCACGTTTCGTAGATCCTCCCCACCCCCCAAACACAGTTGTGCCCTTTCACATACCCCACAATGCCAGACTCACACCCCAGAACCTCTTTTCCCCCCCCTACTCCCACGTAAATTTAGGCTGTACAGGGGGGTTTTGAAAACCCCAAAAAAAAGGATCTGCGAAAAAGGGCACCCCCCCCCAAACCCTTCTCCTTTCCGCACTTCCCTACCCACCAAACCATTGACTTGCAGCCTCACACCCACCCTTATACAACAACTTTCCCCTCAACTATCTCATCCCCAAAAAACCTTGCTTTCTCATTATCACCCACAACATTCTCCATCAAACTATCATCGCAACCTTCCAATCTAAAGCCAGAACTCCACCCCCATACTATTTTCAATGAAGTCCTGTATCCTTGCATGCCCCCGATTCATACTGGGGGAGGTATACCTTTGCCCAACCTCGATCACCCCCTCTAAAACCCTTTTCATCCTATTCCCTAGCACCTTAACAAATATTTTATAGTCAGCGCACATCATGGACAAGCCCCCATAATCACTAATTGATTCTCCTGCCTCCCCCTTTTTTAAAAATACTATAACCCCCCCTTCGCTGAGTTGTTCCCAAACACCCAGTCTCTTTCATACTTCATTAATCTTTTTAGACACTCTCTTATTACCCCAATTCTCCATATAAAAATCGTTCGGTTCCCCTCCCGACCCGGCGCTTTCCTCAAACTCATGCTTTTCACAGCCATCCACACCTCTTCTTCACTTATACCCCCCTTTCCCTGCCGGTCCTATCCTCGTCTCCCAACACCTGTTGTATACCCCCTCAATGATTCCCCTTTTCCTCCTCCACCCACACCCTTTTTTGGGATTGCTTAAAAAACCCCCAAACCCAAAAAAAACTCATAGCCTCTGTCGATTTCATCTTCTGTCCCCGGACATACCCTTCCACGTCCTCATCTATCTCCCGCCCCCTCACCGTCATACCCCTTTCCCCTTTTTTGCCGAAATGACCTCAAAACAGTTGTCGAAGGCTTGTCCCCACAAGACATCGTCCATACCCCCCCAAAAAGTATTCCCCCGAACCGCTGTTTTTTTTCTCTCACAACTGCCCCCTTTTTAACTCCCACCTCTTCCACCTGTGTCTCCTTCCTCCTCCTTTCAATGCTCAAGCTGCCCCCCCCAAAAACTTCTGCAAACCATATTTCCATTGCTTTTCCCCTCTTCCCCCTTTCCTTATAGAAGTCCCCAATGCCCCGGTTTTTCACATTGCTCCCACCATTTAATTACATCTTTCTCCAGCTTCCCTTTGTCCCATACTTTCTCCCACCATTCTTCAAAAGCGTCCCCTTCCCCCCCTCACCCCCCAAAAACTGCACATTGAGGGTTTTCCCAAAAACCAGGTACCATTTCACCATTCCTTCCCATCCTACCTCCACCAAACACCCCCATGATCCAAAAGCCCCCGTCTACATACCTAATTTCCACACCGTTTTCCAACCCCGACACATAAATCCCCCCCAAGATCCCGGGGTTCCCCGCCAGACAAAGGGGATGATCCACCCCCACCCACCCCCACCACATCAACCATCCCCGCACTCCCAAACATCTCTCAAAACACTTAAGCACACCCAGCTTCATGGGGTTCGACATCCCTTCCTAATTACACAGTTCCAGTCGCCCCCAATTATCCTTTAAACCCCAGCTAAACCTCCCATGAAATAAACTAAATTATCCCTCAAAAATCCTCCTTTAAACCGTTTATTTCTTACAGCTGCAAATATATGCCCATGAAAGTAACTCTCACCCCCATACCCCATGAACTCTGACGATCCTCCCCCCCCCTCCCCCCCCCAAGTCAACAACTGAAAGGGACTGGACTCCTCATACTACCCCAACCCCCCCCCTTAAAAACCCAAGCTCCCCGCATACATTTTATACCCTTGCAACAACAAATCTCTACCATACCTGAAATTTTGCTCCTGTAAAAAGCATATGTCCCCCGCATACCTCTCAAAGCCCACTTCAACCCATTTCCTTTTTAACCCCCGCCTTCAGACCATTCACGTTAAACGAGATAAAAAATTTTCCCTTTTTGATTTACATACTTTTTGCTTTGTGTTTTTTCTGGGCTTCAGAAACCCTTCTGTTGCCCTGCATCCCTTACCTTTTCTACCCCTCCCCCCCCTTGTCCTTTTGTGGGGCCTCCCCCTTTTTCTTCTTGCCTGATTTTTTTGGGCCAGGAGTAAAGGATTGCATCTGACATAATGGATCGCTTCCGTGATTCGGGACTAATATCCATGTTCGATCCACTATCCCCCCCCGTGCACTGTTACCTGCACCTCCTGTATATCCCCAAAAATCTTGACTCCGCCCCATCACCCCAAAACCCCCCCCTCATCACCCCCAACTTCACCACAGCCTTACTGGCTTCCCCAAAAACCCCCCCCTCCTGGGGTATCCAAAAAACCCCAAAACCTCCGGGGGGTGCGGCATCTTCCCAAAACTACATCACCCTTCCCCCACTTCTGTCTCTATCACCCTGTGTCCTGCGACATAGTTGGCAAAATACGACATATCTCCCCGGGCCTTTCACAATCTCCTCCATGTGCCTTTTGGGGGCCACTACGCCCCTTTCCCCCAAACCCTCAGTAGGCTCCACATCCGTAACCTGCACCACATTCCTTGGCCATAGCTGTCCCTGCCTCCCCCCACACTCTGCACAAATGTCCATAAAACCCCCCGAGTTGCATGTCCGTCTTTGACCTGCGTAGGTCACATAAACTTTAGTTCTAAACTCTTCCAAGACCACAAAAGACGGGATGGCCCGCCTCCCGGGTCTCTTGAAATTTAAAGGAACCCCCCGGGACTCCCCCATAGATTCCCAGTCCATCGTCCCATCGTTGCATAGTGGATGAGCCATAGTCCAAAAAATGCCCGGGTGTCTTGCTCATCCCTTCAAAGGTAAATTATGAACTTTGACATTTGTATAGTGCTTAGAAACATCTTTGAGTTTCACTTCCTAGCAAATTTATAGGCATGCATACTTCCTCTTTTCTCCACCAACCTCTCATAAACTCGGTGGAGCCTTCCCAAGATTCTTGTACTCCCCTTAAACGCAATCCCCTAGATTTCTTTTATTATCTAATCCATAAGCATCTTGTAGAACAGTGGGCAAGATAACAGGGTGCCTCAAGGGCACAGCTCCTTTTACCAACTCAACAATAAGTGTTTATCCTCCGTCTGAAAGGTCCCATTTTTTTGTGAAAATAT